>JBBPFJ010000362.1:0-143001 GCA_037975025.1 Excoecaria agallocha | reverse complement strand
CTAAAGAAATTAATTTGCTTTTCATAAAACACATGCGATCACATTTTATTTTTTTCTAAAACAAATAAAATTAAATATGTTCTTTATAAAAAAATCATAAATTAATATTTCTAAAAAAATAATAATAATTAATATTTATTAAAAAAAAAATCAAAGTCAATGTTCTTATTTCTTAAGAGTACATGAAGTCAAATTCTCATCCATCATCAGAACCTACTAAATTAGATATTTTATTTTTAAAAATCTTTATCAATTTGTTGAGTAATAGTTAGATCTTTGAAATTTTGACTCCAACTGTAAGTGCGAATTGCATAACTAAGCTTTTTATTTATTTTAAAACTTCGCACAAGAAGTTTGGGGATTATAAACCCTTGTTTAATTTTCTAGGGGATTCTAGTACTAGCTGCCACAAATCGTCCTCATGCAATTGATGCAGCACTTATGCGCCCAGGACGCTTTGATTTGGTATGAAGTCCTTTTTATTGGATGATTTGACTCATGACTTGTCTGCTTCCCATATCCATGGTGTTCATATAATACATAAGTTAGACCCTTTTTTTTGCATTTCTTTTTTCCAAGTCTTGCAGATGGTAACATTGTAATTTGGCTTTTGGTTTGGAGAGATGCATAACATGCTAGTCATATATAACTTGCATTATAGGATCACTACTTACTCAGAAGAAACATTATCATTTAAATCTTAATCCTTTGAAGAGTGACCTTCAGTAATATGGTGAAGTTGATTCAATATGATGAGCCTGATTCCCTGTCTGACATCTTCCAAGGAAAATCTTTAATTGGATCCTAGAATAGTTGAGATATAACATGGAAACAACCTCATTGCAACTCAAAGAAAGCCACGTGCATTTGACCTCCAGTGAAGTACTAAAATTTGATTATGTAGCATGATTACATTGCTACACTGTTGTGTTGTGGGATTTTCCTGCATGGCTATTACAATTTATAATTGATTATTGTTTTATTTATTTTTTTATGAAAAAAAAGGAAAAGTTGAAAATTTATGGCCACAATGTATAATTTCTTTGTGCATGTATGCTGCACATGGTAGAATGCTCGACTCAACCTGTTTGAGCAAAAATTTAAGATAATTGAAACAAATATCTTTTATGCTGTAAGATGAATAATAATTTACCAAGAATTTAATCTATTTCTCAAATGAAGATAACCTTATTTCTGAGGGAAAGTAAAACGTGAATTGTCGTGAAGAGTTGATAAGCTCAGTAGGCAGGTAATGTTCATTAAGGTCAATAAAAGATCCTTTGACATAGTTGAAAGATGGTTGATGACCGTGCGTATTCAGTTTAGATCCCCATAACAGACAAATATAAGCCCAACGGAATTTTGCTTTGTTTTGCTGAACAAGTTCTTTCTTTGATCTACCTGGGGAAAAAAAAGAAAAGAAAAAAGAAAACTAATTTTTATTAGTTTATGCATTCGCATCTCCATATTGATTGATAAAATTTTTGACAAAGTAATCTTCTTAAATGCTAAGTATTTACAAACGTATGGTATCTATTACTCTGTTTGGATTTTGTAATATGTTGTGCAAAAACAGTGTGAAGCCCTTGGTTAGTGTCCTATTAGCATAAGAAATGGCTTATCAACCTTCAGAGTGCAAGTGTAATTAGTTACATGAAATTGCAGGTGCTGTATGTACCGCCACCAGATTTGGAGGCTCGATATGAAATACTCTCTGTTCATACACGAAACATGAAAATAGGCAATGATGTTGATTTGAGAAGTATAGCAAAAGATACTGAGCTTTTCACTGGGGCAGAGCTAGAAGGTCTTTGCAGGGAAGCTGGAATTGTAGCTCTGAGGGAGAACATATCTGCTACAGTTGTATGCAACCGCCATTTCCAGGCTGTAAAGGAGTCACTGAAACCTGCGTTAACTCCAGCAGATATTGAAAAGTACTCGTCATTTATGACGAACAGGATGACCTCTCACACCCAGGTCGAGACTAATGCTCGTGTTGACCTTGGCAAGCAGAAGCGGAATTTATTTGGATCAATGTTTTTTCTTAAATTTGGTGTTTTGAGCTTTGTATCCTTTGTTGCTGCTAAATATTTCCTCCTGCATGCAGACGGGACCAGAAGTTACAAATCGGCAACATAAGTAGTTGCTCGCTTGGTTTATATTATTTTAAGTATTTTGAGTTTTATTTTCTAGGATTAATATCCTGATTTTAGCAAAAATTTGCACAATAAGTGAGTCAATTCGGGGTGACTTTTGGCTCGATAGTCAAGAGTCATATTACAGTCACACCCGTAAAAGCACTAAGTCACGGCTTAAAATATTTTCTTGTAAAATTTTCCTTTACTTCTGTTGTGTTTATATTATTTGCAGTGTTAATTTATATTACTTGGTGTTTTGTCTGTTTATATATTCTCATTATATATAGACACACACACACACACACTACATTATGTCACATATATTTATTATGTTATATATTTATTTATTGTGCCATACACCATCTCTCTCTCTCTCTCTCTCTCTCTCACACACACACACACACACACACACACACACTATGTTATACATATTTGCTAAACTATATATTAATATTTATTATATTATATATTTATATTTATATTTATATTCACGTTCATTATATTTATAATTATTATATTATGTCATATAAATATACTTATTATTTTCTATATTTATTTATTATGTTATATATAAGGATGTAGATGATACGGTCTAATTTAAAAATCTGCAAATTTTTGTATTGTTTTAAAATTTTAAATATTTTAAAAATTAAGTGTTATTATTGTTTTGAAAATTTAAGATAATTTGTTACTGTTCTTATAAAAGTTTAGTATAGTTCATTTTGATTTTTCAATTTTTTCGGTACTAAATAATATAATACATATAATTTGGTATTTTGAATAATTTAATATTTTTAAAAATTTGTAAAATAAATTTATATGATAATAAATATAAATATAATTAAAATATTTCAACAATTACAATTAAAACTTAAAGTACAAAATTTTAAAAATTAAAATTCAATGCCTTTCGATGCGTTATATTGGTACTTATTTGAAAATTTTGAGCAATATCTAAAATAATAATATATAAATTAAATAATTAGATAAAAAATCTAAAAATCAAGTATACAATTTAAAATTTACGCTAATATAGTAGTTAATTCAAAATTTTCAAGTGATGTTTTTGAAATCAAAAGTATAGCCGATTTTAATTAATTTTGGCAATAAATAAGAATTTTAACTGTAATCAAAATTAAATAACTTTTAAATTTATCTAAAATTTTTCCTTTGGTGCTAAAAGTTAATTAAAAAACTACAGTCAACCATTCAACATACTAACACATCTCTATCAAAACATCCAATGTCTAACTCACTCTTTCCTCGATAATCTTCACCAAACTATTTACATGCAGCCCTCCTCGTTGTATTACCATTAGCATCAAACAATCAATTAAAATGCTCTCAAATTTCAAACTTTTTTTTACTCGCAAAAAGTTTAGAAGAAGCAGCATTACCTGCTGAATTTGGAGTTGCAGAAGACTCGGTTGATGGGACAGCAGATGGAGGGCCTATAATTTCATCAGCAGAAGTTATGGAAGCAACTCTCTCATCTACACTCGCCTCATCAGATGGTTTTGAATGTTTCCTTTTAGTCAATAAAGAAGAGTTGGTAAAGTTAGGAGTTCTTTTCATTTTTCTACGAGCAATTTCTGCATACAACAAAAGCAATCAACATTCATATATAGAATGTATATTAAGCAAGACAAAATGAAAAGTCTCCATTTGGGTTCTATATTTACAAAACCAAATTCAACATGAGTAGCAAATTTAATATCCAAATCTATCTCAAATCCATTTAAATACTATCCAAATTCATTTTACTATAACTGAATCGGATAGAGCATTTGAAAATATTCTACCTATATTATTCCTACTAATTATACTAAATATAGGTTCGTATAGTTGTGCAATTTGGAAAAAAACAAAAAAAAAATAGTTGTACAAATTAACATTTGTTGGTTTAAGTGGTTGATCGGAGATTTTAATTTGACTCTTATGAATTGAGAAAATAAATATTGAATGGAGGCTGATTCCACATGAAATGAGTAATTAGAATAAGGGGTGAGCATGGATTGGTTAATATTGGATTTTTAAAATTATTAACCATTAACCAGTCCATTACATTAGGTTAATCAGTTCATTAATTTTGATTTTTCAGTTTGGTTAACCAATATTTTTTAGTTAATCATTAAAATTTATAACATAAAATTATAAAAAAAATTAGGTAAAATTCAATTAAATTTTAAATGTGCAAATTAATTTAAAATAAAAATTACAAAAAAAAAACATAAATTACCAAGCCAAAATTTATGTTCAATAAATTAATAGCTAATATTATAAAATAAATTTAATACTTGTTGGAAATTAACATGTTTAATTTTAAGTCAAATAAAATTTTGGATAATATTAAATATTAAAACATAAACTCTAAAATATAAAAAAAGTAATTAAATGCTATTATATATATGATAAAAAATAACATATATAAAAGTTAATAAGTTACTATAAATAAATATTGTTGTATATTTAAAGAAAATGATATAATATAAATTTAGTTTCAAATATTACATAAATTTTATAAAAAAATATAAAAAATTAAGGTATAAAAATAAATAAATATTTTAAAATATTATTTTATGTAAATTTTAGAGAAAAATAGAAGAAAAATGAAAAAAATTTAAAGTATAAAAATAAAATAAAATATATATTATATATGAACCAGTTAACCGTTAATCGAGAACTAACGGTTAACCGGTTTCTAAAAATCTAAACTATAACTAAAAACTTAAAATGTAAAAATTAAAAACCTTAACTGAATCTATTGGATCGGTTAATTGTAAAAATCAGTTCAGTTTGAGATCGATTTTGCAGTTAATCATATTTTCGGTTTTCTTCTCACTCCTAATTAGAATAAGATACTCCTATACATTATTTAAATAGCAAATTTATGTTTCTCTTTATAAATAATTAAAAATAACCTTAATTTTTGTCCTTATTTATCAACATAATTTTATTGTAGCTGTATACTATTTCTTTTGGGTTGGCTTTTGTAAAATTTATAACAAATTGATTTATTTTATGCTTTCTAAATCTTTACATTTCTTTAAGAGATTTTATTAGTTATTAAAATAACTTAAATCATTTTATACATGATAATCAATTTATAATTATTATTATTATAGATCTAGAACTGAACTCCTTTTATAAATTAATTATAAAATCATTTAAATTTCTGTTTTAACAGTGTATAGTTTTTTTTTAAATAGTGCAAATATAAAATAATTTACTATATTATTTTAGATCAATCCAAGATATTCATTGTAATATAAAACTAATACTTTTAATAAATTTGTAGTTTTATTCTTGTAAAATATAATCAAATTTCTTATTTTATTCGAAAAATAATTTAATTACTTTGAAAATAAAAGTTTTATTAATATTCATATATCATGTGGAAATAAATTTTTATTTTGTTATTAAAATTATATCTCAATTCCATTTAAATTTGGAAATTTGATTTTATCTACAAATAATATTTTAGGAGGATTTTTAATTTATATAGAGGTATCAATTTTATTTAAAAATAATTAATTGAAGGTTAATTATCACATACAAAATAAAATCATCAAGCTATATTTTTTAAGAAAATAAATTTATTGGGATCTAGTTATACTAATCTTAGTTAATGTTATAGCAAATAATATTTTTTACACAAATTTACGAATATCATTTGATTATTATGAACTGAAATAACGATTATTATATTTTAGTCATACAAAATTATTTAATTAATAAAAAAATTAAAATATTATAAATAAGTTACGTCCATTACAAATAATAATTACTCACGCGAATCACATGTGCACCATAGACTAGTGTCTACTAAAGGAGTAAATAATATCCATTCAAATTCATTTATTCCAAGATTAAGAATTAAATAATTACTACTTAAACTCATACGTTTTTGATATTGAAATTAATATAGTGATAATATATCAAAGAAAATATTCAATTATGCCATTTTTATGCTACTAAAGTGAGTGAAAATTACCCGTGTAAGTTATTTTAATGCACAAAAGACTACGTAACCATAGAGTACTTCCACAAATGTATAAATGTATCTTTGGCCTCTTTTTTAAAAAACAATTTGGCTTAGTTAAACTAATCACTTCGTTCTTTTTTATTTATCATTTTTGATGTTTTACTTTTGCTGTTTTTACTAAAATTAAAAGAAATTATCCTCAACTGAGATTGGCATAACTTGCTCATAAAATTTGTACATCTTTTTAAATAGTTACTTTCGTTTTTTTTAAATGATTGTATAGTGTACCAAGAACATAAAAATCAGATATTAGATATCTTATTAATTCATATTCATAATCATCAAGCACACAAATAAAAAAGATTTGCAACATCATCAATGCCATGATAAATTTATCACACATTCTTTATCTATAGATTGACTTCCAACATATTCACAAAATCACTACTCCAAATCAACTCAGTTTTTAATAAGGGGTAAAAATTGACAGAATGTGAAGAGAGATTGCCTCCATGTACCTTGATCAAAGGGAAGCCTTTGGCATCTACTGATAACAAGCAATTATGGTCTGCTTGATAATTGAAGGGATAATTTTGGCTCTGTTGTATGTGTGTTTAGGCAAACATGTTGTAGTTGCTGGCCACATATAATATGAGGTTTCATGCCTTCTGATTGATAAATATTACAGATCAAATGGTGACAAATGATAATAGGCATAACTTGCACCTGATGACAAGAAGAGAGAAAAAGAACTAATCATTCTGGCAACTCTGCAGTGTCGTTTAGCCTCTATCCCTATCATGTGTGCTTAAATCAGCAACGGCACCCAAAATAAACAATCTGCCTCAGAAATTTCCTATGCCGTGACATAGAGACATCCAGACTTTAGACAACATGAGATTCAAAAGTCACAAAGTCACAAGATGAGTCTTGGGTAAACAATTCGTGGAACAAACTCCAACTTGCATCCCTCATTGCTCGATTCTCTTCAGTTTTGCAAACATTTCAATTGCCAAGCTTTAAGTTCACATTCCCACTTCTTGATTCTTTTGGATTCTACATCTCTTGCAGCCTTCAAGGAAACTGCGCCACATGAGGGCATTTGGAGGGAATGGCATGCTTGAAATTACTTTCTTTGCTTCCTCAATATGTCCATGTCTAGCCAGTAAGTCCACCAAACAATAATAATGATCCATTTCTGGCTCAATACCATAACCAATCATTTTCTCAAACAATTCCATCCCTTGTTTCACTAAAGCACCATGTTTGCATGTTGTAAGGACTGCAATGAAGGCAACTTTATCAGGTCTAAGCCCCTGATACTCCATCTCTTTGAATTTTTCTAATGCTTTATGGGCACAACCATTAATTCCAAGGGCTGAAATTAGAGCTGTCCATGTGATGAGGTTTCTATCCATAGTGACGTCAAAGATTTTTACTAAACTTTCATGGCAACCACATTTTCTGATAGCAATAGTGATAATCAAGCAATCAAACAACACACAAGAATGGGAAAATGTATAGAAGTATATTGATGTATCAGTGAATCAATACAAGTATAGTTTTAGTCTCTTCTGAAAAGGAAAAGAAGAACGAAAGTAACAATAATAGTAAGGGCCCTCAGCTACAAGGATGAACAACGTCCAGGTATGTTCAATCCTTTCCCTCACTTCCTACCAATGAAATACAATTAACTTTTCAACATAAACCCACACACTACTCTGCCTCCCTTTTATTAGCTCCCCTGGATAACTAACTTGTGTGCCAACTCATTTGCTTCTTTCTGCTTCATGGGCTTCCATTTGCTTCCTGGGCTTCCTAGCATATACTCTCAACACTGTGGGTTTGTGGGCTTAGGACTTGTGACTAATAGAACGTTCTCCATCATTGCCACCGAGTGGGGAAACCGGCTTGTCCTCAAGATTGAACTCAGGGAACTGATTGCGAATAACAAACTCATCCTCTCAAGTGGCATTGTTAGCTCCTCCTTTTTGCCATTGGACTAGCCATTGAGATACTGTTTCTCTATTTTTGCTGATAACCCGTGTAGCTAAAACACAAGAAGGAAGGACAACAGGTACCTCAACTGGTTTGATATCTGTTAGAAGAGAAGAAGAGATCGGAACAACTCCAATGGATTTCTTCACAGTGAAATGTGAAAAACAGGGTGGATTTGAGCACTAGGTGGTAACTCCAACTTGTAGGCAATGGGTCCTATTCGTTGAATGATAGAGAAAGGTCCATAAAAATGAGGATCCAATTTTGGTGTAATGCGACAAGTAACAGAATGCTGACGTTGGGGCTTCAGTTTCACATAAACCTGTTTGCCTACTGCATACTCCACATGGCAGCGATGATTGTCAGCAAGGTTCTTCTTCTGTGATTGGGCATAAGCTAGGTGAGCCTTTAATTGTCGTAGAGCTTCATCTTGATCCTTTAACTTTTGCCCAACAGCTGCTACTTGGACTTCGCCTGGAACGTACTGGAACACATTGGGTGCTTTGCGACCATAAACTGCTTCAAATGGAGTAGCTCCAATGGACACATGATAGTTCGAATTATACCAAAATTCAGCCCATAGCAACCAAATCACCCAAGTCCTCGATTGATCAGTGGCAAAATAATGCAAGTAGGTTTCCACACATCTGTTTACAACCTCAGTTTGGTCGTCGATTTATGGGTGATAAGCGAAACTGAAATTTAGGTGAGTTCCTTATAACTTAAAAATTTCTCTCTAAAATCGGCTAACGAACACCGGATCACGGTCGCTGAGGATGGAATTAGGTAACCCATGTAAGCAAACTACCTCTTTGAAAAAGACCTTAGCTAGTATCCTAGCAGTAAAAGGGTGTTTGAGGGGTATGTAATGAGCATATTTTGACAAACGGTCCACCACCACCCAAATTGTATCAAAGCCCATTGACCTTGGCAATCCAGTGATGAAGTCCATTGATATTTCCTCCCAAATCTGATCAGGAATAGGCAGAGGTTGCAATAACCCACCAGGCACCAAGGTTGATGCCTTATAACACTGACAGATGTCGCATGACTAAACAAAATGATAGATGGTTTTTGTCATACCAACCCAATAGAAAGAAGAGGCCATTCTTCTATAGGTTTTGTAGAATCCCGAGTGTCCACCACAAGGACCAGCATGGAACTCATTCAACAATTTAGGATAGCAGGAGGAAGTTGATGAAAGCACTAACCTGTTTTTATAGAGTAGTGTTCCATGTCGTTCAGCAAAACCATGATGGGTGAGAGGGTTTTGCTTCAAGTCTGCAATAATTTTTTGAAGATACAGGTCTTTGGCTACCTCTTAGAACAACTCCTGCACATCTAACCATGTGGGAGTGACTGACATAGGCCGTAATTCTCTTGCTATTCCAGCAACCCGAGACAAGGCATCAGTAGCTCGATTTTCTTTTCCGAGCTTGTAACGGACTTCAAATTGGTACCCCATCAACTTGGCAAGCTAATTTTGTTGCTCTGCTGTAGAAATCTGTTGGTGGAGTAGTTGACGTATGCTTTGTTGGTCTGTATACACCACAAAAGGTTGGCCAAGGAGATAAGGTCTCCAATGTAACATAGCAAGCACAATGGCCATGACTTCCTTCTCATAGGCAGACTTACTAAGATTTTAAGGAGATAAAGCCTTGCTAAAGTAGGTGATTGGTCGTCGTTCTTGCATAAGGATAGCCCCTATTCCATTTTCGGAAGCGTCACATTCTATTTGAAACGGTTTGGAGAAATTGGGCAAGGCCAGCAACGGAGCTGAAATCAGTTTCTGCTTAAGAGAGTCAAAACCCATCTGAGCCTCTGGATTCCACTTAAAACCATCTTTTTTGGTAAGATCAGTTAGTGGCTTAACTATCTTCCCTTACCCTTCAATGAACTTACGGTAGTAACTGGTTAAGCCAAGGAAACCACGTACCCCTTTGACTGTGGTGGGTATTGGCCAAGTTTGCACAACACTAACTTTATTGGGATCCATTAAGACTCCATCACTATTAATCACGTGACCCAGGTAATCAACAGAAGATTGACTGAAGCTGTATTTCTTGCAATTGATCACAAATTTGAAGGACTAAAATGTAATTTAGCATGAAAGGGCTAAAAAGGGACTAATTGGTAATTAGGATGCCAATTAATGAATTTGGAGAAAAAAATAAGTAAACTAGTGGCAATATTGTAATTAAAAAGTAAAAATGGCAATTTTGCAATTAAATGAAAAATTAAGGACTAGATTGAAAAGTTTACCAAAGTAATGGTATTAATTTGTATTGAATGTGAAGTACATTGATAATTGTGTTTTTGATAGAAAATTAATGAATTTTTCATGATTAATGTAATTGTGCTTATTTGAAAAATTCTTTGATTTATAGTCACCACCAAGCATATTTCATACCCAGCACGTAGTGTTTACTTATAATAAACAATATTTGAGGTATATGTAATTATGGATCATTGACAGGAAGTAGAATTGAATGGGTGCGTTGTGATATGAGAATGGATTTTTGGAATGAATGTATATATTGATTGTGTAAATTATTGTGCCCTTAAAAGGCTGTGAATTATCTATTTTTCAGGTTGGGTAGACAAGTTTTTAAGACGTTATATTGCTGAATTTTTAATTGATGAATAGTAAATTGGACAGTTCTAGGTCAATCGACAAGTTTGATTTGTAATAATTATTGATGGGAAAGAATTTTTGATTAATGGATTAATTGGTTAGTATAAGATCTTAAAAATTTTTTTTGGCTAATCTCTTAAATCAATAGGACAGTTATGGTAAAAGTGTTACATGAGCGGTTGCATCCAATTAGAGTTTGAGAGCCTTCTGTTTGCTTTCAATGCATCATCTAGTTAGATATATTGATTGACTCTATCCATTAGATCTACAAAATCTATTCGATGGCTAGTGGTTATAGACTTAAACAACTGTGCACGTCTTGTACTTCTCGCTAGAGCATTTATTGTTATCTCAGGATGTAAGTTTCTTATTTCTGATGCCAAGGCTTGAAAATTATTGATGTAATCTCTTGGACTTTCATCGGGTTTTTTGTACTAGGTTACACAAGTCGTTGATAGATTTAAGAGTCTTTATTTGTACAATAAATTTCGTCATAAATAAATCTTTGAGTTGTTTGAAATAATGGATTGATTATGTGGTTAAATCATGGAACTAATCCAAGGTGTAACCTATAAGAGTTGTGGGAAATAGGGATGATCACGGGGCGGGGAATCCCCGTCCCCGGTGGGGACCCGCCCCGAATGGGGCGGGGAATCCCCGAAAAATTCCCCCGTGGGGACAGGGAAGGGGAAAAAGTGTTCCTCGACTTAGAATTCGGGGCGAGGACGAGGATTGTGATCCCCGCCCCGAAATTTTCCTGCCCCCGAAATTTAATTATATTTATATAATTTAGTTTTAAATTATATTTAATTTTAGTTTTATCAATTGTTAAAATTTATATTAGTTTGATTTGTAATTGAATTTATATTTTTAATTATTAAATATTATATTTTTAATTATAATTAATTATTAAATATTATATTTTTGTTATAATTATTTTTTTTTAAAAAATAAAAATATTTTTTATGCGGGGATGGGGACGGGGACGGGGGGAATTTTTCCCCAGAAATGCTTTCGATCCCCGCCCCGCCCTTGCGCGGGGCAGTAGGTGGGGAGGCACTCCCCGCCCCCGCCCCGCCCCGCGATCATCCCTAGTGGGAAATACCCTATTGTAAAATTAGTGTATCTAAATTTGAGTTAGGTATTTAGAAATGTGACATTTTGGATCATACTTACCTATGTATCTAGGCATTTTGATTTTTTGAAACCGTTCGACAGTCTTCCTTCTCTAATCTCTTGGCTGAAAGGTGAGACTGTGATGCCTTGAAGATTGGCTTTTTCAGATAACCAAGAATGGATTTTTTAACTTGCTGCAGGAACCATCATTCATTTTTGTCTGGTGTGCAATCATCAGCCTCCTTCTTTGCCTTCTTCAAGAGCCTTATTCTAGGTCTACATGCAAACCCTAAGTTGTCATTTACCTTTAATAAGGGGGATAGTTTAGGTATGCATGCTGAGTTGTGTCTTCATTTGGGGGTGCATACAAGGTTAAGATCATCATACACATCAATTAAAGGGGATCGTCTTGGTGTATGTGCTATATCTTAAGCATTATGCTCGTACACCTTATTTTTTCCTTTCCCTCAATTGGATTTTTTGAATTCCAAGCAAGCCCTTATATATCCTGTTCCTTCCATCTTCAATCTGTATTCTTGTATGTCTTGGTATATGCCTTATGGGACTTTCTACCTTCGTGTCTCTGTTAGATATTTGAGGCCACTTGCTCTTTCTAATCGTCTAAAGCATTTGTCGTATGAAATAAGTTAGGATAGTCTTGAGGTGTTGTCTCTGGCTATTATTGGGGTGTTTTCTGGTTGTGCCAAGGACGCATCATTAAATATGGGCAAGGGGTTATTAATGGGGGATCTCGATGGAGATCTATCAGGCTTTTCTCTTTCAATTTGAGACCTCGGTCGTATTCCACCCTTATTGGATAGGCCTTTATTTCTAGATTTTGAATGCCCCGATGTTTCTTATATTGTTCCTCTCAATGAAAGCACTAAATGATAATCTAGAGAATATTAGAATGAAAAGATGATGCATGAGCTAGTTAGGCTGGCAGCTGATTAGAACCTGCTATAAAGCTACCCCGATCGGACCTAATATTATCACTTCGAAGTTTAAATCAGTGAAAGATTTAGAGAGAAATTCTAGAGAGAGAATCTCAAGGGTGAAATACCTGTAGCTTTCTTGCATTGGGCTATTTATAGTGTAGAGGAAAGAGAGTAAAGCTACATGTAGAGGTACACAAGTGGAAGTAGTTGGTGGGCAAAGGGTATGATCATAATAATGATTTGACTATCCATACCTTGTTGAGTGTGTTAGACAAACTGACAGAAAATAGCTTTATCAGTTCGATTGGATTAGTTGCATGGCTTGCAGGCATGATTGGACTGATCACACGTGTTTGATGGGACTTGTCTCATATGGGCAGCTGGTCTTGAGATATAGGTCTTAGGCCCTAAGTTAATTACAAGCTTCAAATGATAATATGTATTATCACCTATAACCCCATTTTCAAAAAAATCCCAAAATTTAGGAGAGAGAAGTGATGGAACTGAGTATGAAGATTGTGAACGGATTTTTGGAGGAGTAGGTTTTCCATCCACCTTTACAAATGTTAAAAATGGTAACCATTTTTGCCGCATTGGGACACATTTGGCTGAGGGAAGGTTTTCAACTTTTTTCTTTTTTTTTTTGTTTTTTTAGTTAAAGGTCCAATTCACCTCTTGAAATTTGACAAAAAAAGCAATTAACCATTTAATATTTTTTTTGGGTGCAATATCCCCCTAAAGTTTACAAATTTGGGCAATGTCATTTTAAAACTGACGGATATGTTATTTTGACTATATTCCGTCAATTCACTATTGACATGATATAAATAAAATTATTGTGACGAAATAATTTTATTGTATTGTATTTCATTAATATATTTTTTTGACATATTTATTTATCATAAATAAAATTATTGTTACTAAATAATTTTATCATTGCTAATTCATTAAAATGTGACAAAAATAATTTATGTTACAAAAAATAAGTATTTCATAACGAATATATATGTTGCAAATAGTTAATTTTGTCATTAATTTTTTTCACTACAAAATAAAAAGGTTGGAAATTTTCTCTCCATATCAAAGGCGATGAAACTATACCTGGTCATATATATTCATTTTTGTGACACATTTATTTTCATAATTAAGATTATTTTTAGTTCAACTAAAATTTTTGGCAAAAAATTATAATTTTTTTTATCTTGATATCTTATTTGTGACGAAATGATTTTATCGTCACTACTTCATTTAATTATGACAGAAAAATAATTTGTCACAAAATATAAATATTTTGTAACAAATTTATATATTGCAATAGGTTATTATTTTGTCATTAAATTTTTCCCTCAAGAAAAAAAAGGTGAAAAATTTTCCCTCCTAAATAAATCATGACAAAATATAGTTTTTATTACAAAAATAATCTACTAGTGACGAAAGTTAAAACATAAATTGAAGCAAAATAATTTTGTTATAGTAATAGATAGTATGGTGATATTTTAAATAAATCATCGTTATAAGTAACAATTAATGACGGAATATTTTGTGTCACTAAAAAGTATGTCACAAAAAGTGAAATTTTTTGCGGTGTTAACTTAGAACCTGCTTCAATAAGCAAACTAAAAACAAAGGATTTGAAATATAATATAATCACTATCTATCAGTGTTAATTTCACTTATGATCACCGAACTTATGTTTAAATATACAAAATTAACTAAATAATTTTTTATAATGCAAAAGTTCATGAGGTTAGCAATATTATACACAAAAATAATTACGACTGATTTTCGGTAAACGTCGGAAAGTACACGTGACATGTCATTTCAACATCCTATGTACACATGAAAATGTTTTTATACTACTTCATTAGATGTATCGTCATGTCATCATGCCACAAGGCAAAACACATCTAAAAAATCGACACGTGGCAATACTGACATATCATTTGATGATGTGGCAAAAAACTTATCTTTGTGTGCACAAGATGCTGACATGACGTGCTATATGTACTTTTCAATGGTAGTCTTCGTCGGAAACTGATCGTGATTACTTTTTCATATAATATTGCCAACTTTGATGACTTTTGTGTTACGAAAATTTTTTTCATTATTTTTGCGTAATTTAAACATAAATTCAACGATCATAAGTGAAATTAACCTTCTATCTATCAATATTTAACTAATCAAAACACAACCTACATTGATTCTCAATGCTAAAGCACAATTTATAAGCTAGCTCATTTCACCACAACACAGCGTTTCAAGACCATTTTTTACTGTTCATCAGACGTTTCTCATCCAACCAAGTGAAGAAATTACACCCGCCGTATTCCTGCAAATTCAATATTTCAAAAATCAAATGTTTATATGTTTTTTTAGAAGTATTATTTGAATAATAATTGAAGTAGAAATCACGATTAAAATTGGATAGAATGTAGAAGCTTACCTTTGGAACCTTAC
Organism: Excoecaria agallocha; assembly: GCA_037975025.1. Classification (NCBI taxonomy): domain Eukaryota; kingdom Viridiplantae; phylum Streptophyta; class Magnoliopsida; order Malpighiales; family Euphorbiaceae; genus Excoecaria; species Excoecaria agallocha. Next base: position 127,734 of record JBBPFJ010000362.1, on the reverse strand, counting down.
AAGTCAAAAATCTGCGTCCAGGATTAGCTTGTGTCCGTGAAATTTTCATAGTCGCTATCTCGTTACATTCACAGATGCTGAGATTCCATAATCTGCTGCGTTTGCCAAACTCATTAATTGGTTCTTGCCGAACAATTTCATGAGTCATTCCGTGCAATAAGTCATGGATCTCTATCTTGTTTTTCGACATAGTGATGAGGCAGTTATCGGCAAGAATTCCTATATCACAACCATATAGTATTCTTTTTACTGTATCAATTTGTTCTCCCTTGAAGAAACACCCGATATCGAGAAATAAACTATTCTCTTCATCATCTAGTGCATCATAACTTGTTCTCAACAAATTATGAATTTTCTGCACAGGAACCCTTTCAATTTTGCTCAATACACTTTCCCACTCCTGTATACTTTTATCAAATAGGAGGGCACCCAATACTTTGAGGGCTAATGGATTGCCTTGAGCACAATTCACTGCCCTATTTGATAGCTCCATGTAATCCTTTTTGGGATAGTTTTCCTTAAAGGCATTTAAACTAAAAAGCTGAAGAGCTTCGCAATCATTCAATCCCTCCACCTTGTATATTCCGTCAACTCCATTCTTAAGTACTTGTCTGTTTCTAGATGTCATAATAACTCTACTCCCTGGACCAAACATATCACGCGTTTCAATTAAGAATTCCATTTGAGCTACATCACTCACATCATCAAGAACAACAAGAACCTTTTTGCATCTAAGCCTAGACTTTATGAAAGTGGATCCTATAGTAGGAGTCGAAATGCGATGATTTTCTCCCTCTAATAACTCAGAAAGGAGTTGTTCTCTTAAACGAGTTAGTCCACATTTTTTTGATTCTTCCCTGACATTTGCAAGAAAGCAGGAAGCTTCATACTGACTAGAGATACTATTGAAAATAGCTCCAGCCATCGTTGTCTTACCGATACCACCCATGCCCCAGATGCCTACAACACGAACAATTGGCAACCCAGCGCATAGTAGAGTTTTAACTTGTTCAATGCGTGAATCTATTCCCACTAGGCCCATTGAACTGTCACAGGACCTGTCATTCAATTTCTTGAAGATGTTATCCACAATTTCATTCACAAGTTTGGACTCGGGCCTGGCATAGTAAACAAAAAACTTTAATGGGAAAAAATATATAAAGAGAAGATACAAAAAAAGCGGCTTTATTATTTTTTATCTCATTATTTTTCAATTGACAAGCATCAACAATCTAGTTTTGCAAGCGATTCAAACCATGCAACGTTTTTAACTTCCACATGAAATCATTCAACCCAAAAAAAAAAAAAAAACAGAGCCTCGAGAAAATAGGATGATACACTTACTTAATGATGCTGGAATCCCATCCTGATATATTGGCAGCTTTGGTTAATGCACCTTTCCACCTTGACACCTTGTCCGGGTTCTCCTTAAAGTTCTTTTCAAGCTCAAGAAATGCATTACCAAAACTCCCTCTCCGTTCGTCCACATTAGATGGACTTACATGATAGAAAACCGGTACAACAATTTGCCCACAAGCTTCTTTGCATTCAAGAATTTTGACCAATTCATCAAGACACCACTGGGAAGATGCATAGTTTTCAGAGAATATTATAACTGAAATTCTGGATTCTTCAATAGTTTTCAAAAGAGCAGGTGTGATTTCTTCACCTCTTTCAAGATCATTATCAATGAATGTCCTGATTTTTTTACGACACAAAGCATCATAAAGATGACTGGTAAAATTATCACGGGTATCGTCTCCACTGAAACTAAGGAACACCTCGTAAGTCCATTTAGTAATGGCAGATGAAGACGATGCCATACTGGAGAGCGACGAGATTCTTTGGGATGAAGAAGATGAGTATATTCTTTATGCCAAAATCACTTCTCTCAGATCAAGAAACAAGGAAAATAGATATGATCAGAAGCTGATAATTTATTTTGATTATGAGCAAAAAGAAAGAAGCGAGGGGAGTGAGGTTACTTTGTCTCTGTCTGGAGAACAAATGATGGAGTGAAATTAAAGCAAAGGTGGTCAAAAAGAGAGGCAGATGAGGGAAATTTCCAGCAATCTACTTTATATTTTAATTTTCATTCTTTTTTCCCTATATTTGTTTAAAGAAAATTTAAACCTCTTCTTCCTATTTGTTTAAAGAAAATTTAAATAATAAATCACTTGTGACCTTAACAGCCAAAAGCACTTGGAATGCCCTTGGAATTTGAATTTTCACTCACCATGCTCTCAAATATATAAAAAAGTAAATGAAAACAAATTTTATTTATTTTTTCATTTTTTTTCCATTAAAGTAAATTTAATTTATCTTTTTATCTACCCATATCCACATTTTTCAGAGAGAAAGGAGTTCTTCTCTTAAATGAATTAGTTCTCCACATTCTTCCCTGACATTTGCAAGAAAACAGGAAGCTTCATACTGACTTGAGATACTATTGAAATTTGAAAATGGCTCCCGCTATTGTTGTTTTACGGTACCACCCATGCCAACAGCACGAACAATTTCATTCGCAAGTTTAGACTGGTAAACTTTAATAGGTAAACATATACAAAGAATATGTAAGAAATGTTGTTTCATCATACTTTAGTCAACAATTATTTTATGGGCCTCAAATAATCTCTCTGATAGCAACTTTACCACTACGTGGCTTAAACTCATTATTTAGTGAACATTTCCTTTGTGTTATTGGTTGTATATGAGCTGGAGGTTTACTTTCCTATTATATTGGGGTTTTTACAAAAATATACAGAAAAAAAAATAAAAATAACAGAAAATACAACCCTATCACAATTTTTTCATTAATACAATTTTTAAATTTTTAATATCAAAAAAACAACTTGTCTTCTCAACAATACAACTTTTTACTTTCTATTCCATTAGATGGCTTACTCTCCACAAGGGAAGCCCGCAACAGCTAATCTCTTCCCTTCAAAGCCATTGTGGTCTTTTATCAACCGCTATTCCCGCAATGATACCTATTTGTTAAGAAAAAAATGAAAATGGAGCTCAGCGATTTAAGGAAAAGACAGAACCAGAGGATTTCGCCTCCCATGTTTCCAACGGTGGCCATGGAGGATGGTAAATTGGCGGTTGTTTTTGGGGATGGGAGTCGGGGAAAGAGTCGCAATTTTTGGCAGATCACATGTTTACTGCTTGCAAAGTAATCGCATAAAGAATTGATATTATTTTTGTTGTTTTTATAGGAAGTACTTTATTATTATTATTATTAACACCCAAATATAATTAATTTACATTCTAGCTGTAGTTTTCAATACTACGTCCATGCAAGGTGATCGATTGGGAATGCTTGTTGGCCTGCAATTTCTAAATTATATATATATATATATATATATATATATATATATATATATATATATATATATATATATATATATATATATATATATAATCTTCACCTTATTTAGTTATTACTAAATTATAGTTTGCATATGATCTTATATTCCTTATTTTCGGAGCATGAGAGACTACAGACACCAATATTTCAACTGCAAAAAATATATATTTATACGTTAAAATCATAATGGAAAGTTCTTACACTAAGTCTATGAAAAAAATTTTAAAATAAATCAATTATATTTTTGCTATGTATGAAAAAAAAATTATTTTGTATACCTGTGGAGTACAATTAATTCAGTCCACTACTTTTTTCATGAATTCAATCCATACAAGTTTCTTCTAGTTATAGTTGGCTGTATTTTTTAATATATATATTTATATTATTATTGGAGTCGGAAGGGATAAAAATTGATTTCTAGTCAATTAAAAAAGTAGTCAAACATTTTAAGATAATTAAAGTGAAAGACATATATTGCGGCAAAGTGATGGACATCAAATGTCAGCTCATGTTCATTTCAATCTTTAGACATACCACATAATTATTCGAGTCATTAGAATACCTTGATTTGAATTTCTTTTTAATTAACAAAATAATACGCAATATTCCATTATATATATATATATATATATATATATATATATATATATATATATATATTTGTATTTTATTTAAATTTATTTTTCATCAATTATCAATTTTTACATGTTGTTACCTAACAGGTAATTAGTTAGTGCAATGTTTTGCTATACTATTTCCTTTTCATTCAACAACTAGCTTGTGTTTATATATTATATAATTTTTTTTAGTTCCTCCAAACGTTGAGCAAGTCGTCCTCTACCTAAAATTCATGGCTGTTGCTGCTATTAGTAAAGTTCATAATAGCAAAATCATGTGTACCTGTATATAACAAAGATGATTTTGCTATTTCTTAGTTAGAGACTTTTGGAAGCCGTTATACCTATGTCTATCTTTCATATATAATTGGTATCCAAGAGAAAAAGAGAGAGTGGTTGGTAAAATGTTACATTTTAAATGTATTATATTATGTAATGATAATATAAAATTATTATAATATTAACAATGTTTCTTTGTATATTACGTATACACTGTGTGTGCTTGGTGTGTACATAATGTATACAGTTTGTGTACTTGATATATACACAGAGTGTACTTGGTGTATACAATGTGTGTACTTGATGTACACAATATGTATTATATTATGTAATGATAATATAAAGCTTAGTAACGTTTCTTTGTATATTTATTATAATTGTCCAAATATACATTTGTTGTATACTGTGTACTTTGTATATATTATGTGTACTTGATGTATACACAGTGTGTACTTGATGTATATACAGTGTGTACTTGGTGTACACAATGTGTGTACATGGTATATATAAAGTGTGTACTTAGTGTATACAGTGTGTGTACTTGATGTATACACTGTGATTTTTATATTAAATTGATGTATACAGTGTGTATACTTGGTGTACATGTTGTATACATAGTACATACTTGATGTATACACAGTGTGTACTTGTTGTATACACCTTGTGTATATTTCTAAACACAGTGTATACTTGCTGTATACACAGTGTGTACATGTTGTATACACATTGTGTACATGTTGTATACACAATGTGTACATGCTGTATACACAGTGTGTACATCATGTATACACAGTATGTACTAGTTGTATATGCCATGTGTACATACTTTATAAATAGTATGTACATCATATATACACAATGTGTACTAACTGAATACACCATGTGTACTAACTGTATACACAATATGTATTAGCTGTATATGCGCGTATGTACATGCTTTAATTAGCCTAATTAAAGGGTACAAACAATTTAAAAAAACCAAGATAATTAAGTAGTGTGTGTTTATACACACATATATAAAATTATTGAATGATAATATAAATTAAAATAAATTATTAATAATAAATTTGAAACTTAATTACCACCAATAATAGGTTGTGGGACAATCTCCTGGATAAAGAGCTTTACATATTAATGGTACCTTGGAATTCTTTTCACATTTATTTGAACAATCTGCTAAACAACTATCTGAACTATCAGCTAATATCAATGTTTGAGTTGCATCTCTAACAATGTTTCCTGCATGCCACTCTGCATCATATTGTAACAAGAACCACTTTAAAAATGTGGAACCTTTTGAAAAATTATCATGTGAAGGTTTTATTTGACCATATTTATGATTTGATTTTTTAGATATGGTAATTTTAATTGTAATATTCTAAAAATTGAAATATTATTATGAAAATTATTAGAGTATAAATAATAATTATTATTGATCATTAATAAAATCAATTATATATGACATTATTAATTTTAAAAATGGTAGTGTCAAATTCAAGAATTTCTCATTATGTTAAAATGAATAAAACGTTTTGGTAACTGTAGATTTTTGAGGTTGTATAATTAGGATGAGAAAGGCAAAACAAAATTTCCTTACCTGCAAAACACGTGATTTGGTTGCCCTTCAATTCTGCACCATCAAGTATATCACACTGAATTAATCGACATACTCTCAGTTCTTCCGAAAGACAAAAAAATGTTCCCAAAATATCAATTCCAGGAATTGATTCATAAAATGTTTCTTAATGGATTATTCTTTTTAGTAGCACTCGAAAAGCATTATCTTCGAATCAAACAGAATCAAATTTGAAGCTAAGACTCTTCAAATACAAAGAAAATCATACGGCTTGTTCTTTTCGCCAACTGAACTTGATAAAAATCATAAATAAGATTGACCAAAAGGACCATTTGGAGGTTAATTTGTGCCTTTTAACAGTAAGTGGCCTGAGTAGTGAGAGTAAAAAAGGAGAACCATGATACATGGATCCTACAAGCGAAACAAGAAATCAAACACTTATTAGATCAATTAAAAACTTAACCCAAAAAAAAGCACAAATTCTCGGAATGCAATTTAAATTCAGATTAAACCTGCATAAGGAGACATCCCAGACTGCTTCAACCAGTAACCTTCAGCCACTGCAGCAACAAACCAAAGCAATTAAAGTAAATAAGGAAAAAAATTAAAGCCCTCATAATCAATCAAAAAGTATCTCGTGAACTTTAAATATGCAAAAACTGTGAATGAAGAAAGTACGGCGACGGAGGCTGGTAAGAGAAGTGGAGACTTTCGGCCGAGAAGATAAATTGAGATTTTGAGGGAAATAAATGAGCATTAGCCTGAAGATCACTGATAAAATCACCCATATCCAAAATCTTCCTTTCTTCAACTTACATTGTTGCTTGATTTTGTCTGTCCTCTCCATTTTTTGGCTACTGGTTTTTTCAGAAACGAAGCTAGAGATCATATACCGGCTTTGAGAAGCGTATTACGTTTGTGGTGACTGCTTCCAACATCATTTCAGATGCTCTGGATCTAGAAGCAAAAACTATGAAATGTTAAAGTCACTTGCATTCCATGCGGTGCAGAATGCAAAGGTCATCAAAAGTAAAACGATAAGGAAGGAGGAAGTGAAAAAAAGTTGTATTTTTGAAAATGAAAATTTAAAAAATAAGATTTATCAAAGCATACAAAAAGGATTGTATTTTTTGAAAAAAATGATAAAAACCTGGCATCTGGGGTAATTTCCTCTATTATATTCAAGCATAATTACAGGCAGCTTATATAAATAAAATTCAGATCTACTTCAGACTGGATTGGATTTGGATCGGGTTGGGCCAAATTCGAACCAAACTGGGATAGATCGAATTTGGGCCAGACCTAACAAGAATTTGAAAAATTCTTTTCTTGCATAAGCCCATATAAATAAAATATAAATTTATTTCCTGCAATAACTCTGTATGGTAAAGTGATACGAAAAAGCTGTAATAAAAAATATTATTATATTTAAAAATATAAATATTGGATATATAAATAATATGTAATTGTTCAATTCATGGATAAGATTAGCAATATATTCTTTCGATCAATATTTACACTTCTCTCTTGATTTTCCATCATTATTATGACTTGCTAGTATCAAATCTAACTTATCCATCTTTTTTTAGAAGTGATTTTAGAAGAAGTGTCAATGCTCTCGTGCACACTACCAATACTATGATCCATTCTATAAACAACTGCAAAGAAATCAAAATAAAAATCAAGCATAAGCAATAACAGAAAAATTAGAATACGATGAAAATACCAACAACAATAAACATACTTAGTGCTTGGAATCACAACAAAAAGGAAAATAAGTTCAATGACATTTCATTTTGGCACAATCCCAGAAAAACATTCCAAAACCAAAAAGAAACTATCAACCATTTTATAGCAGTTCCATGTATTGTTTATTAGGCAAACTAAGCAGCATGATATGCATAACAGCTAAACAAAAGGAACATAGAGCCATTAACTGCAAAAATCCAGGAATTATTAAGAAATTAAAGAAACTAGAAAAGAAGACAGAATTAGAATATGCTCCACCAATAACAGTGAGGAGATTAGCATAAATACACACAATAAGCACAAAAATTATTATATCAAAGCAATGAAAAAATAATGACAATACATCCCATTCAAAATTTATTATATCAGTCCATCTCTCCAAAAGAAAAAGGAAAATTAACCCATTTCAAACACTCATAATTTGTAGGCACAGAAAAATATAGAAACCATTAGAGGATAAACTAAAGCTTCTGATTAATTACAGGGTTTCTATACGAATTCAATATGTTATGAGAATATTTTGCATAAAAATCTTACCTATGATAATATCGTACAAATTTACAATTAATTACTTGTTTTCATTTCATTTGAAGGATATATTACTATAATAAAGGGTAAGGTTCAAATAAGCTCCTTAAATTTGTTTCAATGGCTAATTAAGCATTTCATAATTTGATTGGGTCCATTTCACCCTTAAGTTTACTGAACAGACTCCTAAAACGTCAAAATTGAGCTTAATATAAACCGCTTATTACCTAGAAGGCTCCAACTCATGCCATTTGAGCGGACCACACTCAATGGACTTTACAACTGTGCCCCTCTCCAACTGAGTGACGACTGGATCGGGGGCATAATTAGCCGCTGAATTGGCGAGATAATCAGCCACTGAATCGGCTTCACTGAAGACAGGCTTGCATTGAACAACCCAATTCCGATTAAGAAAAGCTGTTATCTTTTCTATAAGATCCCTATCTCGACCTCGAAGAAGAGGAGTCACTTGAAGAGCATTGAAAACCCTAAAGTTATGAACCTGAATCTGAATGTTCTTCCATCCTCGACGCCAAGCTTCTTGAATGCCATAGAGGACACCCTGTAATTCAGCCCGATCAAAACTGCAACGACCAAGATGAACAGAGAAACCTCCAAGCCAATTGCCCATTTCGTTTCGGAAAACACCCCCAACTCCTGCCTTCTTTTTAATCCTAGAATTCTTGCTAAAAGTAACAACATTCGTGTTCAAAATAACAAGATTAGCTTTTGACCAACCCACAAGAACATCTTTACGAACTGGATCAATCGTTTTGATAACACTCAAAACACTAGCTGCGGATTCATTATCTAGAACAGCATTAACAATGCTAGAGTATTTCTCCCTAAAAGGCACTGGTTTATAAGCACTTTTTCTAGTTATCATCTCCGGAGGTTTCCGTTTATTCTTTGAGCCCGGGAGCAGGCCTTTTGAATTTGCATCTACGGCTAATAAGTCAATGCCTTGAAGATGGGACACATCGTCATGTTGCATAAAAAGTGGATAGACTCCGCACTCTATCACATCACAGCACTGTAGAGGATTGTCATCCATATCTTCAGTGTAAAATTGTAGTAAAACCTCACAGAAATATCCAAAATTATCATTCTTTGTGGCATCTAGACAAGGATCATAACCGATAAACAGGTGATCTAACACATCAAACTTCCTATTCTTCCACCCACTCCACCCACCAAATTCACAGTTTAGATCCATGCAATCACCATCCTGGTTCGTGAAATGATAACTACATCTAAGCCGAAAACTGTTGTCCGTAAATTGGGGCTTAAATGCAACCACAACACACACAACCAACCCCACAAAATCACTATTAACCCAATACGAAGGCAGCTCAACCGTTAAAGAAGATCCCCGACTACGAAACACGAACCAGTCCGGGATTGTGTTCCATGGGACGCAAAGGCTGGATGGCCCCGGTAGCACAGAAGACACCTATATAAATATGTTATGTTAATGAACATTGTATGTGAATTTTAACACAATACAATGACCTTAAAAAGAACTAAATTAAAGATAAAAGAAAGAACTGACCAACCTGACCATATAATCTTTTGCTAAGCATCAGAATCTTTTGTAGTGCGTAAAAACAGATGTTACTGTAAGCTTCAGAACCCAAATTCAAACAATTTGTGAAAAAGAAGTCACAAATGTTGCCTTCAACTGCAACTGATGCAATGGAAATTGTCGTTAATGATGTGCAATCATTTGCATCTAATTTTGACAGTTGTAGGTGGCAGTGCAGGTAATGATATAAGCTTATGACAAGACCCTAAGCCAAGGTATTGTAACTCAGAGAAGTTTTCAAAGCTTATCAGTATGTGCTCGAAATTGTTTCTACCTAATTCCAAGGACTGCAGAGAGGAAAAATACTGTAGGCTGCTAGGTAGATGAGATATACCACAGCCGCTAAGGCATAGCTGACGCAAAAATTTTAAATGTGGTCTCCGCTCATGTAGATTGACAAAAACTTGTGGCATTTGGAAAATGTTTGTGCAGTTCCCTAATTTCAGCATAGAAAGCCAGGGCAGATTCCCCATTGAAGAGGGTAAATTACTTATGCTTGTTCCATCCATGTAAAGAAATCTCAATCCCATGATCTTGGAAATTTTCGGAAAATTCTCAAATTGTGAACAGCCAGACAGGTTAAGCTTTCTCAGAGATTCTAAATTACAAAAATTCCGTGGAAGAATCTTGAATTCTGTACAGTTTTGCAAATGTAATTCAACTAGCTCAGACAACCATTGAATTGATGATGGAATTTCCTTTATTGCAGTTCCATCTAGATGCAACACCTTTATATTCCTAGAGAGCTGAGGAAATATGGTTATACATGAGCAACCGGAAAGAATAAGTTTTTTAAGAGATGCCAAATCGGAAACCGTAAATGGAAGGTTCTTAAGCCTTTTGCAATCTGTTAGATCCAAAGTGGACAATCTAGAGAGCAAACCAATTGAGCAAGGAAGCTCTTCTATTGCCGTACCACTTAAGTATAAATATCTCACATTATTTGGAAAATCCGGGAATCTGGTGATATTTGAGCAGCCAGAGAAATCAGCAATTACAAGAGACTCCATATAACAATGTTTGGAAGATTCCCAAGTTGTTTACAGTCCTTCAAATTCAATGCAACAAGTGTACCCAGATACCCAATTGATTGAGGAAGTTCTTCAATTGCAGTGCTATTTAAATTCAGATATTTTATCTTCCCTTCAATCCCTGGACACCTCTTAAGAATTTTGCAGCCATAAAAGTTGAGAGTTTCAAGAGATCTCAGATTAATTCTACTTGGAAATTTGGTAAGGTTTGTGCAGTGTCTGAGGTCCAAATCAACAAGCTTGTCTAGATACTTAACTGATGAAGGAATTTCTACCAAACTTGTGCAGTAATCAAAGTTTAACCTCTCGAGATTTTTAGCCTCTGAAAGGTCTGGAATTGAAGTCAGGTGCTGACAGTTGCTAAGGTTAATCTCTCTTAAATTTACAACGTTCTGCAAAAAAGATACGTACAATTGTGTCATGAGATATACAGGATATGAACTGTTAGGCCGAATGGTTTTAATTATTCAGCAAGAGACAAGACATTCATGAGCTTCTTATGCTCTAAAATTGGCTTTTGATATTTGTGTATATGTGTATGTGTCTCTCTCTCTCTATCTATATATGTAAGGCATGTGTGCGTGTGTAGATATATCGTCGGTATCAAGTTTGAACTTTTACGTCAGATGATGTTTTCAAAGAATTGGCAGCACTAAATAATCATCAATGTTCTCAGATCTCATTATCAAAATTAAAAGGGTGAACGAAGATTCAGTAGCATAATGTACCTGCACTCCTCTCCACAGATGTTGAACAGTACCATAAGCAAGATTAAGTTTGACAAGATTCTCTGGATTAAAATTGTCTGGTAAAGATCTTAGAGGGAACGCATCCCAATGAAGATACCTTAACGCATCAGAAAGAGATTCAAGCCCATAAGGAATGTGCACTTTGCAGATATTTCCAACTTCGGAATTGTAAATTTTAAGCAATCTAAGATTATGCATCCCATCAAAAGCACTAGAACTCAACTCCATTTCTTTTATTTTAGAAATGTCTAAGAATATTCCTTCAACTTTCTCAGTTCCCTACAAAAAAAAAAAAAAAATGCCAACATGAGACAGTAATATACAAAATATAGAAAAATTATTCATGCTATTTTTTTTTCATTCTTTTTTTTTGGAAAAAAAAGTATCATTACCAGATTTTTAGTCAACACTTGATAAACATCCCTTGGATTCCATAATCTGCTGCGTTTTCCAAACTCATTAATTGATTCTTGTCGAACAATTTCATGAGCCATTCCTTGCAACAAGTCATGCATCTCTATCCTGTTGCTTGAGATAGCGATGAGGCACTTATCTACAAGAACACTAATTCCTATATCACAACCATCTAGTATTCTTCTGACAGTATCAATGTGTTCTCCCTTGAAGAAACACGCGATATCGAGAAATAAACTCTTCTCTTCAAAATCCAGTGCATCATAACTTATTTTCAACAAATTATGAATTTTGGGCACAGGAACCCTTTCAAGTTTGCTTAATGCACATTCCCACTCCTGTATACTTTTATCAAATAGAAGGGCACCCAAAACTTTGAGGGCTAATGGATTGCCTTGAGCACAATTCACTACCCTATTTGATAGCTCCACATAATCCGTTTTGGGATAGTTTTCCTTAAAGGCATTTAAACTAAAAAGCTGAAGAGCTTCGCAATCAATCAATCCCTCCACCTTGTATATTTCATCAACTCCATTCTTAAGTACTTGTCTGTTTCTAGATGTCATAATAACTCTACTACCAAGACCAAACATGTCACGCGTTTGAATTAAGAATTCCATTTGAGCTACATCACTCACATCATCAAGAACAACAAGAATCTTTTTGCATCTAAGTCTAGACTTTATTGAAGCGGATCCTATAGTAGGAGTGGAAATGCGATGATTTTCTCCCTCTAATAACTCAGAAAGGAGTTGTTCCCTTAAACGAGTTAGTCCTCCACCTTTTCTTGATTCTTCCCTGACATTTGAAAGAAAACAGGAAGCTTCATACTGACTCGAGATACTATTGAAAATAACTCCAGCTATCGTTGTTTTACCGATACCACCCATGCCCCAGATGCCAACAACACGAACAACTGGCAACCCAGTGCATAGTAGAGTTTTAACTTGTTCAATGCGTGAATCTATTCCCACTAGGCCTATTGAACTGTCACAGGACCTATCATTCAATTTCTTCAAGATGTGTTTCACAATTTCATTCACAAGTGTGGACTCAGGCCTGATATAAAAAAACAGAAAACTTTAATCGGAAAAAAAAAAAAAATTATAAAAAGAAGATACAAAAAATGCTGCTTCATTATGTTATCGAAAATTTATTTTTATAGCCTTCAAATAAGGTTTAATCCCATAATCTATCTGAAGGCAACTCTAGCACTATGTGGCCTAAACTCATTGTTTAATGAACAATTTCTTTTGATCTCATTATCTTTCAATTGACGAACATCAACAGAACTAGCTTTGCAAGCCATTCAAACCATGAAAGGTTTTTAATTTCCATATGAAATCATTCAAAAGAAAAATAAAGGTGCTCTGCTTGAAAAATGGGAGGATGATACACTTACTTGATGATGTGGGAATCCCATCCTGATATATTGGAAGCTTTGGTTAATTCAGCTTTCCACCTTGACACCTTGTCCAGCTTCTCCTTGAAATTTTTTCCAAGCTCAAGAAATGCATTTCCAAAACTCCCACTTTGTTCTTCTACATTAGATGGACTTACATGATAGAAAACCGGTACAACAATTTGCCCATAAGCTTCTTTGCATTCAAGAATTTTGACCAATTCATCAAGACACCACGGGGAAGATGCGTAGTTTTCAGAGAATATTATGACTGAAATTCTGGATTCTTGAATAGTTTCCAAAAGAGCAGGTGTGATTTCTTCACCTCTTTCAAGATCATTATCAATGAATGTCCTGATTTTTTTACGACACAAAGCATCATAAAGATGACTGGTAAAATTATCACGGGTATCGGCTCCTCGGAAGCTAAGGAACACATCATAATTCTCTTTAGAAATGGCAGATGAAGAAGATGCCATGAGAGAGCAGCGATATTCCTTATGTAAAAATCACTTCTTTCTGCTCAAGAAACATGGAATACAGTTATCAGAAGCTGATAATTTTGTTTATGAGCGCCTAAGTTACTGCAAAACAAAAAAGAGAACCATCCTAAGAACATTTATGGAATATTAATATTTTGAACATTTTTTATTATGAAAATTATATGTTTAAATAGTATATATTAATTATATTTTAATTCCGATTCAATATGAGCACCTAAAATATGTTTGGTTCTGGATAATCCTTTAACCCTTAACCTTTTATCTGATCTATGCCATCATCTATAGCAAAATCAAAAAAAAAAAAAAAAAAAAAAAAAAACATGGAAAAGATAAATAAAGATGCTCAAATAATATAAAAGAAATGCATTGCCACGTCAGAATAAAATATTTCCGAAGATCTGGTCTGATCTTAATAAATATTAAAATGAAATTTGGGTAAATAAATATTATAATTAATTTGCAGTGGGAAGATGAAATAGATCTGCACCGTTTTTATATATCAAAGTCGAACTTCAATTCCAAGGTACTGAAACCATCACCGGTACGTACATCCGTTGCGAGTTTAATATCTGCCGAATCCTATGATTCGAAAGAAAAAAAGATTGCTTTGCTGCTTCTGATCATTGAACGAACCAAAACACATGATTCAAAAACAAAGAAAGGGCTGACCTTTTTGAAACGCCGTTGACTTGACTTTACAAGTCTTCTTAAGAGGAAAATTCTCTCTTAACAGGCATAATAATGAAGATGTGGAATAATAACAAAGATAAAGTTTATATCGTTTCACTTACAGTGGGAAGATGAAATAGATCTGCACCGTTCTTATATAACAAAGTCGAATTTCAACTCCGAGGTACCGAAACCATCACCGGTACGTACATCCGTTGCGAGTTTAATATCTGCGGAATCCTATGATTCGAAAGAAAAAAAGATTGCTTTGCTGCTTCTGATCAATGAACGAACCAAAACACATGATTCAAAAACAAAGAAAGGGCTGACCTGTATGAAACGCTGTTGACTTGAATAAATGAGTATATTCTTTATGCCAAAATCACTTCTCTCAGCCCAAGGATTATGAACAAAAGAAAGAAGTGAGGGGGAGTGAGGTTACTTTCTCTTTTTCTGGAGATTAAACGATGGAGTGAAATTAAAGCAAAGGTGGTCAAAAAAGAGAGGTAGTTGAGGGAAATTTCCAGCAATCTACTTCGGATTTTCATTTTCATTTTCATTCTACTTTGGATCCCACCCCCCAATTTGCTTTACCCTTTACTTCCAACTTTGATTTACATTTCCAACTATAAAGTTTGGCGAGTCATTACTAATTTCATTTTTTTTCTAACCTTATATATTTATAAATACTTATTATTGTCGCAATTAAATATTTAAACTTTTTAAAATTAACCATCCGAAAATATAATTTATTAGACCTCATTTGCCAACATTTATTATAATCTATTACTTTTCTTTCCAAATGAGATATTTTTATAAATTCTCTAAACTAAATTGGATAGATGACAATTTTATCTCTTGTCCAAAGGTGGCAAAAATATTCTCATTAAATATGTTTCAAAACTATTCCAATTTGCACTATATTTTATTTTAAATTACCGTCGAAACTATGTGATTTTCTGACTGCAAAGATTATTAATTTTTGGTGAGATTCTTTTCATACGGACAAAAAGTATTATTGGATAGCTAAATCAAAGTTTTGGCAACGAAAATGGAAGGACAGTATGGGCATTCACAACTTGGAATCTTTTAATCTTACCTTATTAGCAAAACATTACTAGCGTATCATTCAATTTCTTCATTCTCTTTTAGCACGTGTTCTGAAAAGAAAATAATTTTCTAAAATTGATTTTTTTATAAGTGGTTCGTTTTTCTATTGATTCTTGGAGATGGCTAAGCATTTTTCAAGACTTGATGGCGTTAAAAAAGGAGGTACGTTGGCGGGTTTTCGGTAGCAACAATATTGACTTCTTTGAAATTTGGATACTTGATTCTTTTCCTTTTAATCTAGAATTTAATCCTGGAGTTCTACCACTGTCTGGACGTATTTCATCTTTGATTAATCCTCACTGTCTTACTTGAAATGTTAAACTTATCAATAGTGCTTTCATTCCAAGATATGCTTAATTTATACTAAATTTGCCTGTAGCCATTTATTTGGATGAGGGCACCATATTTTGGCATCATACCACTTCTTGGAGGATTTTTAATAGGTCGACGTATACAAAGAATATGTAAGAAATGTTGTTTCATCATACTTTTTAGTCAACAATTATTTTATGGGCCTCAAATAATCTCTCTGATAGCAACTTTACCACTACGTGGCCTAAACTCATTATTTAGTGAACATTTCCTTTTTGTTATTGATTGTATGTGAGCTGGAGGTTAACTTTCCTATTTTATTCAAGCATAATTACAGGCAACTTTACCACATGTCTATAGCACGAACAATTGGCAACCCAGCGCATAGTTTTAGTTTTAGTTTTAGCTTGTTCAATGCATGAATCTATTCCAACTAGGCCTATTGAACTGGCACAAGTCCTATCACTCAACTTCTTCCAGATGAGCTCCGCAATTTCATTCACAATTTTTTTAATAGATTTGGATAGAATTTTTGGGTCGGGTCAAATTTGCCATCTCTAATAGATGAAATGAAAACAAACATTAATTATAACACTAATTTTATTGTGAGAAATTATAAGAGTAATTTGTTGCCTATTTCAATTCTGACCCAAATCCGATCTAAGCCAATTTTTTACACTTCCAGGCTTAAAAGCACGAGTTCACATCGACTGGAGTCGATGGACAGATTAGGACTAATTACGTATACGTACCAAATACGTGCACATAAAATTAGTAAATTACAAATAAGAGCTTAACGAAGTCTCTATAAATAGGAGATTAATTAAGTCTCTTCAACCTATTCACGAATCCAAGCTGTAGTGCTTGGTAACAGGTTGAAGGACATGAAATATAATGTTCATTCCCTTAGGAAAAACAACCAAATCACCACCACCAATTTCGAAAGAACCTTCGTGCCCATCTACATGAACCCTTACTTTCCCTTCCAATATGTACATTGTTTCCTTTGATTTAAATGTCCATGCTATTTCCTTGCCTCACTGCTCCACCTATCAAAAAATCTTCTTAATTTATATATATAATTAGAAAAATAAAATAATGTACTAATTTGTTAAGAATTTAGCCCTCGTAAACAAAGTGACCAATTAAACAAATAATTCAACTTATTCTCCTTAAAAAATGGTACTAAGTGAAAAGCAAAATTATGAACATACATTTTCAACTAAAATCGCATACTTGTTGACCCAAAAAGAAAATTTAAGATCAGATTTCTTTTAATTAAAATTTCAACCCTCATTTTTTCCACTCTTTTCAATTAACTCCTTACACTTGATTTTTCATGCATATTTAGAGGGGGAAAATGGCAATTTCGTCATCATATTTTCACAAGAAATTGACGAGAAGCTAACACATTTTGAGTTTTTGCCTTTTTTTTTTAGAATTTTCCTAAAAATTTGGAGTGGATCTGGTGGTGCGCAATGTCCGATCAGACATGAACGGTGAGATGCCGATTGGATGAACGCATACAATAGCGCCCAAAATTTGTTATCACAAATCCTTTCCATGAAAAATAAGCATGAAGCACAAAACAAAAAATAAAGAAAACATACTTGGGCCAGGCAGTAACACCAAGCTCATCAAGCCAGGACTGAGGAGGATTCTTTTGAATTTTGACTCCAAAAATCTCAGTGGGAGGCATGATGATGGTGATGGTTTCTTCTGCCTCTTTGAGGTTAAGATTTGGAGCGAAAAGTGAAGATGTGAGTAGAGAGATGAGCAATAGCAGCGGAGCAGCCAACAGAAGTATTAGCTTTGCTGAGTATTTTGAATTTAGGGCAGTAGCAGCAGTGGTTCTCACCATTTTGGATTTGGTAAAGCAACTGCTTTAATTTTGGTACTATTCAGACTGCTTTAATTCCTAAAGTTTTGGTACTATCCCATAACTCCATTTTCTTTTTAGCTCCCGCGCCAAATAATTTATTGAATCCATCTCCAATCTTTTTATATTTTTAAAAGCCAATTTTCAGTTCAAAATCTAACGGAATGCAATTTGACAATGGATTTTTCAGAATAGAATTCAGGAAACTCAAAAAAATTAGAGATGGGTTTAATCATTTTTTTTAGTGCAATTTTGGTTCTTAATGTTTGACAAAATGAACAATATAGTTTTTAAAGTTTCATTCGGTGAAATATTACTCTTAAATTTTGAAAATTGTACCAATTTGTTCCTTAAATAAAAATTAGTTAAATTATTGGATGATACATATCAAATTTTTAAGCGATAGATATCATTTTAGGGGCTAAATTGCCTCAATTTTGATACATTAGTAGTGACATTACATCAAATATAACTTTAAAAACTATATTAATTGCTATTTTTATCAAATATTAGGAACTGATTTGCACTTTTGGCTTTTTTTTTAATTTATAATTTAGAATAAAAACAAAATACTTGAAAATTATAGGAATTAACCCAAGTTAATATATTTCGAATTAGTATTATATTGTTTCATTAACTTGGAACCTGCTTCAACAAGCAAACTACAAATAAAGGATTTGAAACATAAGATGGTCACTATCCACCAACATCTAACTAACTAAACCACAATCTACAATGATTCTTAATGCTAAAGCACAATTTATAATCAGACCCATTTTGCCATCAACACAATGTTTAAACTCCCAATGCAGTTACAACAATAACCAACCTAAACACATATTTCTTCCTCTTTATATCTTCCTCTCCCTTTCTTCCCTTTCTCTTACTTTTTCAAAATTTTTAACTTTATTAAGCAGGCCCCAAATAACTCTTTTTGCCTGTTCAGACATTTCTTCATCCACCCAAGTGAAAAAATTGCACCCACCACGCTTCTGCAAATTCATTATTCCAAAATCAAAAGATCATTTTTTTCCCCAAAATTGTTATCAGAATAATAACTAAAACAGAAATCACTATTAGAAATGGATAAAATGTAAAAACTTACCTTTCCAACTTCACATACCAAAAATCTGCGTCCAGGATTAGCTTTTGTCCATGAAATTTTCATAATCGCCTCTTTCTTACATTTACAAACATTCCCAATGCTGTGATTCCATAATCTGCTGCGTTTGCCAAACTCATTAATTGATTCTTGTTGAACAATTTCATAAGCCATTCCTTGCAACAAGTCATGCATCTCTATCCTGTTCTTTGAGATAGTAATGAGGCACTTATCGGCAAGAGCACTAATTCCTTTATCACAACCATCTAGCATTTTTCTTACAGTATCAATTTGCTCTCCTTTGAAGGAACAAGCCATAGAGCGAAATAAACTCTTCTCTTCATCATCTAGTGCATCATAACTCATTCTCAACAAATTATGAATATTCTGCACGGGAACCCTTTCAAGTTTGCTCAATGCAGTTTCCCATTCTTGTATGCTTTTATCAAATAAAAAGCCACCCAAAACTTTGAGGGCTAATGGATTGCCTTGAGCACACTTCATTGCCCTATTTGATAGCTCCATGTAATCCTTTTTGGGATAGTTTCCCTTAAAGGCATTTAAACTAAAAAGCTCAAGAGCTTCGCAATCCTTCAATCCCTCCACCTTATATATCTCATCAACTCCATTCTCAAGTATTTGTCTATTTCTAAATGTTATAATAATTCTACTGCCTGGACCAAAAATATCACGCATTTCAATTACAAATTCCATATGATCTTCATCACTCACATCATCAAGAACAACAAGAACCCTTTTACATCTGAGCCTCGACTTTCTGGAAGTGGATCCTATGGAAGGAGTGGAGATGCAATTATTTTTTCTCTCCAATAACTCCAAAAAGAGTTGTTCTCTTAAACCAACAAGTCCACCAAATTTTTTTGATTCTTGTCTGACATTTGGAAGAAAGCAGGAAGCTTCATACTGACTTGAGATACTATTGAAAATAGCTCCCGCTATCGTTGTTTTACCGATCCCACCCATGCCCCAGATGCCAACAACACGAACATCTGGCAACCCAGCACATAGTTTAGTTTTAATTTGTTCAATGCGTGAATCTATTCCAACTAGGCCTATTGAACTGGCACAAGTCCTATCATTCAACTTCTTCAAGATGTGCTCCACAATTTCATTCACAAGTTTTGGTTCAAGCCTGGCATAACAAAACAGAAAACTTTAGTGGGAAACAATATATGACGAGAAGATACAAAAACTGCTGCCTTATTATTTTTCAATTGACGAGCATCAACAATCTAGCATTGCAAGCGATTCAAACCATGCAAGGTTTTTAATTTCCCTATGAAATCATTCAACCATAAAAAAAAAAAAAAAGGAAAAAAAAGGTGCTCTGCTACCAAAGAGAGCCTCGAGAAAATGGAACGATACACTTACTTAATGATGTGGGAAACCCATCCTGATATATTGGCAGCTTTGGTTAATGCACCTTTCCACCTTGACAACTTGTCCGGGTTCTCCTTAAAGTTCTTTTCAAGCTCAATAAATGCATTACCAAAACTCCCACTCTGTTCGTCCACATTAGATGGACTTACATGATAGAAAACCGGTACAACAATTTGCCCACAAGCTTCTTTGCATTCAAGAATTTTGACCAATTCATCAAGACACCACGGGGAAGATGCATAGTTTTCAGAGAATATAATCACTGAAATTTGGGATTCTTCAATAATCTTCATAATAGCAGAGGTGATTTCTTCGCCTCTTTCAAGCTCATTGTCAGTGAATGTCCTGATTTTACTACGACGCAAAGCATCATAAAGATGACTGGTAAAATTATCACGGGTATCAGCTCCTCTGAAACTAAGGAACACATCATACTTCCATTTAGTAATGGCAGATGAAGAAGATGCCATACTAGAGAGCGACGAGATTCTTTGGGATGAAGAAGATGAGTATATTCTTTATGCCAAAATCACTTCTCTCAGCTCAAGAAACAAGGAAAATAGGCATCAGAAGCTGATAATTGATTTTGATTATGAGCAGAAAGAAAAAAGCGAGGGGGAGTGAGGTTACTTTCTCTCTGTCTAGAGAATAAATGATGGAGTGAAATTAAAGCAAAGGTGGTCAAAAAGAGAGGTAGATGAGGGAAATTTCCAGCAATCTACTTTAGATTTTCATTTTCATTCTTTTTTCCCTATATTTGTTTAAAGAAAATTTAAACCTCTTCCTATTTGTTTAAAGAAAATTTAAATAATAAAGCACTTGTGATCTTAACAGCTAAAGGCACTTGGAATGCCCTTAGAATTTGAATTTTCACTCACCATGCTCTCAAATATATAAAAAATAAATGAAAAAAAATTTTATTTATTTTTTCATTTTTTTCCATTAAAGTAAATTTAATTTTTCTTTTTATCTACCTATATGCCCATAAATACTTTAAAATGCCAAAAGAATGACAAAGGAAAAGATATCAGAGAGAAAGGAGTTCTTCTCTTAAATGAATTAGTTCTCCTCATTTTTCAGATTCTTCTCTGACATATGCAGGAAAACAGGAAGCTTCATACTGGCTTGAGATACTATTGAAATTTGAAAATGGCTCCCGCTATTGTTGTTTTACGGTACCACCCGTGCCCTAGATGCCAACAGGACAAACAATTTCATTCGCAAGTTTGGACTGGGGCCTAGCATCATAAAGCAGAAAACTTTAATAGGTCGACATATACAAAGAATACGTAAGAAATGTTGTTTCATCATACTTTTAGTCAACAATTATTTTATGGGCCTCAAATAATCTCTCTGATAGCAACTTTACCACTACATGGCCTAAACTCATTATTTAGTGAACATTTCCTTTTTGTTATTGATTGTAAATGAGCTGGAGGTTTACTTTCCTCTTATATTCAAGCATAATTACAGGCAGCTTGTATAAATAAAATTCAGATCTACCTTAGACTGGATTGGATTGGAATCGGGTTGGGCTAAATTCGAACCAAACTGGGATAGATCGGATTTGGCCAGACCTAAAATTACCAAGGGAGTTTTACAAAACTACCCAAAAAAAATGTATTAAACTTAAATATACCCCCCTCTTTTTTTCTCTTTCAAAAATACCTTTTTTAAAATTTTCATTTTTAAAAATACCACTTTTTTAATTTAACTTATACTCCCCTCTTTTCATGTCTTTTCTCCTTCTCCTTCTCCTTCTGCTCCTCCTTCTTCTTCTACGAATATTTTGGACTTGCAAAACTTGTTGATTTTGCAGAATGTTCAAAAATTTCTAAAGTTTCTAACACAGTTGCTAGTTCTTATGGATATATTGCTCCAAGTGAGTATATGAGGTTTGGTACTTTAAAAAGCATGGTTGAATCTTTCCAAAAATGTTCAGTTTCAACACATATTATGGTATAGAGGCTAACTTGACGTTCTGTTTTCAAACTGCAGAATATGGATACAGTTTCAGAATCACAGAGAAAAGCGATGTGTACAGCTATGGTGTAGTTCTTCTTGAAGTGTTAACCGGGAAGGAACCAACTGATAACAGGATTCCTGAAGTGATAATTACATTTTAATATATTACAATTTTTTATGAATAAAGAATCTTTCGACAATCTTGTCTCGCGCATTAGTTGTTGAATACTGCTGGTGATCCTTCTTGTAAGAAAGCCTCCTGACAAATCAAATAAGCTTCTCAACGACCAAGAAGGACATGTCGTTTAATTAACATTGTTTCTTAACTTTTGTAATTTTGTTTTACAAACGGGACCACAAGGCGTTGTCTTCTTTCCCATAATTCCATGCCACAACGGCCACCGTCAATGGTGGTCGTATCGTCGACATCCGCCGGTTTTGATAGTTTTGTGTAAAAACAGAGATGCATATGCTATCAATTAGAAATTTGGAAGTATTATATAAGTTTTTAACAGGATAGACTAATAATTAGCAAAAATTTAGTGAAAACTGTCAATATTTTATTTAATCAGTAAGCAATTAGAATTAGACGTTTATCTGCATTTTCTGTTGTCTGAGTTGTGTGGGTTTCAATGTTTGGAAAAAATAATATAATGCACCCACATAAACAATCTCCATTCGAGCCTTTCCAATTTCATAATTTAGCTGCCCAAGTGGCTCAGGTGTAATTATCATTTCATTCATTTACTTGCGTTGTGTTTGTCTGCTGTATGCAGTTAACAAATAAAAAACTTTATATATAAAATTTATTAGGATTTGAGAATTACTCTATCCCCTAAAATGTCATTATATAAAAAAATTGAGATAAAATATATTAAAATTTAAGTGGGAAGGAACCAACCAAAATTCAAAAACCAAAAACAAGATCTAGACCCAATTTTTTTTTATTGAAACACAAGAAAGCCAGCATCTGAACATTGGACTCAACAAACAATTCAAAACGCATAAATTTGCTTAATGTAGGGTGGAGGCAAATTGAGCGATCAAGTCAAGCACACGAGAACTGTATCCCCATTCATTGTCATACCTAAGATTAAAGTTTATTATGAGTAATTAAATACATAAGAAAATTTTTAAACTTATTTATGATACAGTCAATTTCAGCAGCAGTTGATGGCCTCTTGGGCATCCTAGTTCCACTCCCCACAGCAGCAGTGCACACCACCTCCTCCAATGACTATAAATTCATGCTTGGTGGGTTCTTATTTTTTATTTTCTTAATTTATTTTTATTTTTTGAGGTTTCTGTGTGTTTTTAGATGATTTACTGTTATTGACCGATATGGAAAGGCAATGAAAAAAGCATAAATCTGCCATTGACACCCTCTGCCATCGCCTTCAAAAGGGCAATGAAAAGTTTTGATTTTTGTTTTGCAGAGAAATGCAGGGAATCATCGAATTGAATAAGTTTAGTAATCCGGAACAGCAGATTTTTTGTGTGTGTTCGTTTCTTTATTATTATTATTATTATTATTATTATTATTATTATTAACCTTTGGCTGTTCATTGCTTATTTGTTCATTTCATTCTTACTGAACTTGCTGGATGTGGTTCACATACTTTTTAAGCTATTGTAGATGTGATCTCCCACCATTTAATGATTAGATTATTATTTCAGGGCAAAAACTAATGGTCTGAGTTCGGTTTCAACAGCAGAGTATTTGATGGATAAACCGAAGGAGAACTTGGTTGAGAAGGCAAGTTTAAGATTCTTTGTTATTTACTTCGTTTTTGGCTGGTATGGTAAAGCTTCATAAGCTACTATGATGTAAGCTGCTTTGATATTTGCTTCATACTTAAGCATTTTAGGGCAATGACAATTTAATACTTGCTAACTTTGTGGCTGCAGCTTGTTCAAATGTATATGAATTTGATATACTTGGACGGATCCTTGTTACATCATCTATGGAAAACCTTGTTTAAGTGCATATTTCCTATATAAAACCAGTGATGATTAATCAAATGTTAATTCATTTTGTTTTTATTACCTGAATCCAGAAGAGGAAATAAAAACGGATGGCATATGAATTATTTTTTCCTGGATTGCCTGCGGATATGCTTCAATTCCATGCATTTTTCTAGTTGAGCTTTTTGCCAAGTTTTTTTGGGTCCTGGTGTTCTGAAAATATGTACCTTTGAACTTAAAGAATTCAAGAGAAGTTTTAAGAATTTAAGTTTTTAAACCAAGTATGTTTTTGTTTCAGTACTTATGAGATTTTCTGAATTCCTATTATATGTTTTATGCGGTATTTCCGTCTAGGCAACATGTCGTCTGCAGAGAAACTGAAAATTGAGCTTGCCAAGGTGTGAGAAGTATTTAAAATGTCAGACAGATTGTGGATCAGCACGAGTTCAAGGTAAAGGTCTTACGGTTCTAGTTCAAAAGTGTAGAGATAGTGTAAGATAAATATGTGATTGGGAAATATGAAGAGAGTGGAGGATAAAGTGGGTGATTGTATTTTGTTCTGCTCAGGTTAATGCAGTTATTTTGATAATTTCCAACGTAATATAGGACATGTTGATTTCCAAAAAATGTAATGCAGGTAATTCTTTGGGAGGAAGAGGTGTCACAGCCCAGGGTTCAGTTAGTCGATAAATACAAGAGGTTATAACAAATAAATTAATACAGTAACAACGTGATAAGGACTCTTAACAAATGTCACAACGGATACTTCAACCCATCCAGCCACTGGAACTGGTAGAGGAAGGGGACTAATTGGTTACAAAAGGCTAAGAGAATATGTTCATGGCTACTTCATTGATGAAAACACTGGGATTCCTATTCTCAATGTAATATATGCATGTGTAGTCATTTTTCTTGTTTTTATTTCCAATTAATACTAATTTTTTTAAATCTGATAATTTACAGTCAGGGAGACCAATGCAGGAGGTGGTTGACGTTGGAAAATCTATCAAGAATGTAAATGTCAATAACGATCTTGGTTATTCAGAAAATAGGGCGAGGAATGGAAGGCTAGCTGTAACTCAACTTCAGTAGCTAATTAATGCAGCAACGGCTGATAGAAGAATGAATCATGCATCAACTAGTCCATACAAACCCCTCCTACTGCAGGGAATTAGGATGCTTCTATTTTGTGGATGCCTTTTCTGGATACTGGATCTGACATTTCTGTTTGATTACATCTGTTACTGTTGGATAAATATTAGCAGAATTGTTGCAATGAGTTACTCTTTCGATATTGGCAGAATGCTTGAAATATATGTTGGTATAATTTGAATTTTCATTATAAGCCGGGGAAACTTTGTTGGGTATAATGTTGTACAAACAAAACATTCAAGAACAAAAAGGGCAAATTTTCCTTTTATTATATTCAGTTTCATTAACTTGGAACCTGCTTCAATAAGCAAACTACAAATAAAGGATTTGAAACATAAGATGGTCACTATCCATCAACATCTAACTAACTAAACCACAATCTACAATGATTCTTAATGCTAAAGCACAATTTATAATCAGACTCATTTTGCCATCAACACAATGTTTAAACTCCCAATGCAGTTACAACAATAACCAACCTAAACACATATTTCTTCCTCTTTATATCTTCCTCTCCCTTTCTTCCCTTTCTCTTACTTTTTCAAAATTTTTAACTTTATTAAGCAGGCCCCAAATAACTCTTTTTGCCTGTTCAGACATTTCTTCATCCACCCAAGTGAAAAAATTGCACCCACCACGCTTCTGCAAATTCATTATTCCAAAATCAAAAGATCATTTTTTTTTTCCAAAATTGTTAGCAGAATAATAACTAAAACAGAAATTACTATTAGAAATGGATAAAATGTAAAAACTTACCTTTCCAACTTCACAGACCAAAAATCTGCGGCCAGGATTAGCTTTTGTCCATGAAATTGTCATAATCGCCTCTTTCTTACATTTACAAACACTCCCAATGCTGTGATTCCATAATCTGCTGCGTTTGCCAGCCTCATTAATTGATTCTCGTTGAACAATTTCATAAGCCATTCCTTGCAACAAGTCATGCATCTCTATCCTGTTCTTTGAGATAGTGATGAGGCACTTATCGGCAAGAGCACTAATCCCTTTATCACAGCCATCTAGCATTTTTCTTACAGTATCAATGCGCTCTCCCTTAAAGAAATAAACCATAGCATTTTTCTTTGATGACATCTGTTACTGTTGGATAATATTAGCAGAATTGTTGCAATGAGTTACTCTTTCAATATTGGCAGAATGCTTGCAATATATGTTGGTATAATTTGAATTTTCATTATAAGTCGGGGAAACTTTGCAGATATTCAATGCAAGGTTCCTTCAATGCCAGCTCCATTATCACCTCCAAATTCTCCAACAGCATTTTGAGCATACTCTAACTCTTCAATCAATACCTAACTAATAAATAGCATGCATTGTCAATCAAAATTCATGGAAGAATTATTTTACACTTAAGCATACTCCAATTCCTTTAGTTTTAACAAATGCACCACATTTTGCTATTGATGTTTTATCAATTCAAATAGCCAGTTCCAAACTTTGTACATCAAAATGATCAACTGGCTGGAGATAGAAGATAAAGGAAATGCATCAAGGAAGAGGAATACAAAAATAGGAAGATATTTTATTATGCACGGAATGATTAGGGAAATGTGATGCAAAAGAATGAAATTCACCTCAGTACTCCTTAAATTCTGGCCAAATCCACCTAGATAACGTGCCCCTGGCAAGCGACCCAAATCCAATATAACCTTCATGTATCCACACATAATAGTCATTCTAAGTGGACCAGCATATTTATTAAAGCTAGTTAGAAAACATAAAAAGCAAATGCTAGGAATCACTAGTTCCTCAAAATAAAAGAAATAATATAACACAATATTATTTCATTTTTGCAGAATGAAATACTACAACATAATATTTGAAGAAGAGGAGAAAAAAAAAGAAAAAGAAAAAAAGAAAAGAAAAGAAGAAGAAGAAGAAGAAGAAGAGAATAATAGAACATCTTCTGTTACCTCTAAGAGTTGAGCTCTTTTGGGATCATGCAGAACAACTTGATGAAGATCAGGAGGAAGAATCTGTAAAAAGATTAATTTAATTGAAGGAGAAATTCAGCAAGTTTTCTCAGCAATTCAAATAACAGAAACTGTCATTAGTTTTAAAAATTAAAAAGGAACTTTATGACGAATAAACCAAAATCCATCTCAAGCAAAGCTAAGGAGCTAACAAGGAGAAATTCATCAAGCTGTTTAGCACAATTCAAATAGCACAACAAGTGAATTTATAACTAACTACAAAAGAAGGAACTTTCTGAAGAATTAACCAAAACCCATCTCAAGTGAAGCAATGGACAGAGCAAAAAGGAGAAATTAAAATTAATCAAGCTCTTAGCAACATTAAAATAACACAAGTAAAGCAAACAACCATAATACATACCTGGAGAAATGACTGGAGATCGTCTTCCGCAATGAAATGAGCACCATTCGATGATAAAACATGGTTCAATCGATATTGATGTTGGACATGGCGATTAATTTTGGATTGACGAAATATAAAGCTGAATCCAATGGTATTGAGCTTGAAATGTGAGGAGAAGAAGGGTTTATTAGGTACGAAATGTGAGATGGAGCGACTGATATTCGGTTTTGAGTTTGCTATGTTCATTTCGTCCTTCCCAGCCTCTACTAAGCTCTCCCTGAAGCTTATTAGTAACATTGCTGGAAACGCTGCGCCTTATCGTAAGTAAAGGCAATACATTTTCACATTAACGAGTTTTGATTTTTTTTTTTATTACAAGTTTTTATTTCTTATTTATTTATTTTTTTCCTAAAAAAATACAAAATAAATAAAAGGAAGAGGAATTCATTTTCCTGTTATTTCTTTCATTTTTTACAATACTTTTTTATGCCACAGGTCGAATTTGAATTCTTATAAAATAAAAAAATAATTATAAATTATAAGTAAAATTATTTCTTCATATAAAAATGAAAAAAAAATAGAGAAATAGTAGTAGAACTCTTTTTCCAATTGTATTTTTTGTAGGGAAAATTGATATTTTTATAAAAATTATAAGAAAACAATACTAAGTTTTTAAACAAAAGTAATTTAATTTTCTTATTTAGTTTATATAAAAACAAATAATAAAGAAAAAAATTACTTGTTGGGCTGGGCCATCTGTGCGGCCCAAGGTGAGCACAAAACCCTAACCCTACAAATACTCTGCGGAATTTAAGTAACTGAAACTTTACAGAATCATCCTAATTTGCGGAGGCGGCCAAGTTTTCTTTTACTTCAGAGACCAACGCTGCCATGTCGGGGTGAGTGTTTCTCTTCTCAGCTACTGCAATTTGATCTCTGACTGCAAGAAGTTTCAATCTTTCTTCAGTTTGTGAAATTGGTTCTGTGCATGTTGCGTTGGGTTTTAAAATCTACATAAAAATCAATAACTTTTGAGCAGTGAGGATGGTGCCGTTGCTGTGGAGACAGCTGCACAGCCTCTGGGAGAGGCCATGGACTTGATGACTGCATTGCAGTTAGTGTTGAGAAAATCACTGGCTCATGGTGGGCTTATTCGTGGTCTTCATGAAGGTGCAAAAGTTATTGAGAAACATGCTGCCCAGCTTTGTGTTTTGGCTGAGGATTGTAATCAGCCTGATTATATCAAACTTGTTAAAGCTCTTTGCGCTGATCATGGCGTTGGCCTTTTGACTGTTCCTAATGCTAAAACCCTCGGTGAATGGGCTGGGGTAAGTATTAATCTCTATTCAAATTTATTTAGTCTTTTTGCTATAATTTTATGTACATGTTTGAATTCAAGTTTCGTGGAGTAAAATTAGTATCTTCTGCTTAACTTGTATTGGGTAGTCACTATTATTGTGCTACTTTGCATCTCTTACTATGAATTGTTTGGAGTCAATCCTAAACATATGGCTCTATGAGTTTCTGTTTGCTTTGAATTATGCGGTTGTTGTTGATGTTTGCTTATGGTTGCTTACTTGAAATATCATCGTGTTGTCAATATCCCTGTATCTCTCTTATATAGTTTTATGGTTAGCTCATCTTGGATCCTTTATTGCAGTTGTGTAAGATTGATTCAGAGGGCAAGGCCAGGAAAGTAGTTGGTTGCTCTTGCGTTGTAGTCAAGGCACGTGTTTATTTTCTATATCTTTTAATTGTACTAGATTCTTATGGTTGTGTTATTCTCTTTCTCTAATGAAATGGTTGCTTGTTCTGCAGGATTATGGAGAGGAGAGTGAAGGTCTTAATGTTGTTCAGCAACACATCAAGGCTAATTGAATAGCTAAGGTTTATTTATTTTTTACGTTATCTGAATCAAAATTATTTGTGGAGACACTCTTTTTCTATTTATTATTCTACCCTCTTCTTCTTGGATTTTTTGATAGATTCTTTTCTTACTTTGATTTTAGCTGTTTTGCAATGTCATGGTAGAAGAATATTCTTGATATATAACATGCCAAAGTTAGTAGCATTTGAAGGTCTTTAAATTAAAATGGTCCTTTCCTTACGTAGCTCATAGGTATGTTCTATAATCGATATGATGCTGGGTCTGATAAACCAAGACATCTGAACTTGGGTAATGGAACATATATTTCATGAATTATGTATCCAAAACAATCAGGAAAATAATAAATTCCTGCACAATAATAACAGAGATCTTTAGGCCTTAATAGTTTGCTTGATTTTCATTTCATTGGTACCTATTTGACAGGTTCTTCAACTAATTATGCGCTTGTTTGATTCATTGTCCTGTTTTGTTTAGTCTATCAATTTAAGCTATGTTGAAGTAATGCACTCAAATTTGTGCTTATTAATGCCTTTCTGTTGGAAACCTAACTGAATTATATATAACTAAATTTGCATCATTTTAGAAACCTAACTGAATTATGTTCATTCTTTCGGTTCTATTGGTTTATTTAATTTAGGTTGAAGGTGCAATTTGATTTTTAATATTTGACAAAAAAGGCAATATAGTTTTTAAAGTTACATTTGGTACAATGTCACTTCTGCAATTTAAAAATCGAAGCAATTTGATCCCTTAAAAAATAGGTCTAATCTTCGAGTGATACGTGTCAAATCGTTGATCACCAGCTGTCATTTTAGGAGTTAAATTGCTTGAATTTTGAGATATTATGGGTGATATTATACTAAATGGAACTCTAAAGTTTAAGTTGTACTTTTTGCCAAATTTTAGAGATCGATTTACATCTTTAGCCTTTAATTTATATAAATATAAATGTATGATACTTGAATCTGAAATTGCTGTCATTTATCGAAGTTTGGTATGTTCATTTTGGTTGGTTTTAGACTTTTAATGATCAAACTGAAATAATTAAGCTACATTGTCTATTGAGAACCGAATTAATTTGATTGAAAACTGAAAATGGACCAAATGTTCCAAATGGTCCCCGATCAATTAGTGACTAGGGTTAGCAAATTAGAGCCACTTGATTATGTTATGATAATTTTCATTAGCTAATGAGAAGAATCAAGCAGGCAATATAGGTGAATAAGCAAAGGCAGGCATCTATAAATGAAGAAAAGAGTTTTAGGGTTCAAAAGCCCTTAAAATATTCCATTGGGAAGATGTACAAAGCATCAAGATAGTTTAGTATTAAGAAAGAATATTCAAAGAGTAGGAGCTCTCTCAGCAGAACCAGCAAGAACAGTAAGCAAGTTGTTGCCAAAAGGATCACTGAGGTGTTTTGCAAGGTTCTCTACAGGGCCTTCACCAGTAACATAAGCTTGGATGAAGAAACCAAGCATTGCAAACATTGCAAGCCTACCGTTCTTGATCTCTTTCACCTTCAATATTGCTGCTTGATCTGGATCATTTGCTAGCCCTAATGGGTCAAATGGACCACCTGGGTGAAGCTTGTCCTCCAAATCCTACACTCACCACCAAATTTGTACTATTTTCAATACTTTAAGAGACAAATCTAGCTCAAAGAATGATAGGAGAAGTATGTATATAGAATACCAAGCCATTGATGATTCTGTAGTACTCAGCACCACCAACAAGAACAACCTCAGCAATCACAGCCAAAATCAAATTGATTGGGATTTTGTTTCCAAAGTAGTTCAATGTGCCACCATCAAGAAGCAGAGCTCCTGTCTGCAATATTAATAATATATCATTTTTATTAGCTACCTTACCTTCTAATATTTAAATTAATTTAATTAATTCAAAATCTTTAATAACATAAATAAATAAATAAATCGCAGTACCTTAAACCACACGGCTTCAGGCCCACAATTGGCACCAAATTTGTTGAAGGCTTCTGGGATAACAAATCCAGCTGCTCCAAGCATGGCCCATCTTGCATGAATCAGCTCATATGCTTGATATCTGTAATATTGAAAATAAAAATTATTATTATTTTTATTTTTATTATTATTTAGAGAGAGAGAGAGAGAAACATACTTTTCAAAGTCAGCTGGCTTCTTGCTGAGTCCAAAAGGATCATAACCATAGCTGCATTTCAAATTCAAAAACAATCATAAGTCTAGCATCTCCTTGTAAATTTCTTCTATAAACATGGTTCGTGAGATTACATAAGTTGTTATTCTCAAAAGTTTGCTTTTTCCTTTTTTTTTTTATTATTTTATTTATGATGAAAAACTCTATTGTCCATTTGTACACTGAATCTACAATTCTTTTAAATGTCAATGGCCTTTTTAGATTAAATGGCTTCAAGCCAAATTTTGAATTATTATTTTTTTTACAGGATTCGAACTCGAAAACTTATATTAGTCCACATAAAAATTACATGCAGTTTAGATAATTAAAAGTCTGACTATTTTTTCATTTAATCAGATTCGAACTTCAATCTCTTATACCTCTAAAAATGTATTATAAAAAAAATTCATTTCCATATGAATCTACTGCGTCCATTAAATATATTGACATGTTTAGTATAATCACTTTAATAGAGAAAAAAAAAATTAACAATACCATAAAATGTGTTTACTGTTATTATCACGAAAAAACTTAAATCACCCATGGGGTGGTGGCCTAGTGGTGATGTAGGCTAGATTAGGAATAAGAGATTTTAGGATCGACTTTCGATATCTCCCATAGGAAGTTGGTCAAGTAGGGTTCGGATAAGGATGGTTAATCCAAAAAATGAAATAACTTCAACCATTTTAAATTTAATTCATTTTGTTACAATACAAAAATAATTACGAAGATAAGCATAGAATAAGAAGATCTTACTCTCCAGGAACTTCCCCGTTGAGATATTCCGGGATCTCGGACCGGTCCAAGAGTCCTTCCGGCAAGAAAATTCTTCTATCAGGACCTGAAAACCACCATCAAGATTCAAAACAAAGTGTGTATGGTACAATTAAGCTAATTAATGGCCAAAGAAATTAATTAAAGAAAAACATACATAAAATTGATGATATCTGAAACACTTTAAATACTTACCATACCACTTGGCAAGCTCGTCGTTGGCCGGTGCAACTGCGACAGCCTTTTTAGGAGCAGCAGCTTTCTTCTTGGAGAAGAGAGCAACAGTCTTGAAAGTGGTCGGAGTTGATGATGTAGGAGCTGCAGACCTGGTGGCGCCACTGAAATTGAGTGGATTTCCGAGCATTTCTGACACTCCGAGGGAGGCAGCCGCCGTGGAAGCCATTTTTCTCTGTTGCTAAAGCTTTTTCTTTGTGGTATTTGTTTGATTATAGTGAAATTAAACTATGAGAAGGGAGATACTATATGCTTGAGCTGGTGGATGTGGACATGCCACGTAGGATTCATTTTCATGGTTTTTGATTGGTTGGTGAAATAAGATCTGAAATCTGAAGATGAACTTTGATAGGTCCGTTTTGCTTACGTGGCAGATTATGGTGATGACGTGGAATGCTGTTCTTGTTGGTGGATTGTTTCTTCTTTGGATAATCTTAGATTTGTTCTATCCAAATTCTCATCACTTTTATTTTTTTGTGGATGATATGAAATGAATTTTTAATTTCAGGTACAATTATAGACAATGCATTTTATGTAAATTATTAACTGATATAGTTTCTTTTTTTTTCCTCTATGAAATAATTAATGCAATTTTCCGCATCATAATTAAAAAGACAAGAAGCAAATAGTTTTCATTTTGATTCGGTATTTTTAAGTATATAGAACCAACTTATTTAAAATCGTATGTAATTAAAGATAACTCTTTTAATGATGCAAGTTTCATGTACGGGATAAAAATTGAATATGAAATATCCATTATGAGAATTCAAATTGTTTACCACTCATACCGGTTGATAATTATATGTATTATAAATTAATAAAATTAATGATTTTATAACTTTGTGGAAAGGAACTTCTTTCCTAATCCACTTATTTTTGGCAAGCTCTTTCTTTTGAAGAAAAAAAAAAAGAAAATAAAATAAGCAAAAGTATTCATATTGTTTAATTTGCTAAAAGATGGTATATTTTTAATAATGCGAGTGTTTAATAAAACATGAAAATTCTCTTTTTTTCATCATTTTAATTTTTTTTTTTTGAAAAAAAAAGTTAAAAAATAAGTTATTTTTAAGATATAAAAAATATATTTATGATTGGCTTGTTGTCAATGGTAAAATCAAGTGCACATGGGTGTAATTAACTCTAAGAAATAATCTATTGTATTTTTTTTATGCACAAATTTAGCTTATCTCTGTATGTAAACAAAAAACAAAATTTTAAATTTTAATTTTCCAATTCAACAATATAAGAAAATTGGCAATTTGTGAGAGATTTAAAAAAAAAAAATCAGTTGCTAAGAGTACTAGCGAAAAATTTGCGAGAAAAAGAAATTTCTCTTATTGTACAGATCTTTGCAAATATTTTGAGAGGGATTTGTTCTCAATGAAATTGATAAGAGATTAGTGAGGAAATTTCTCATTGCTAATTAGGGAGGGGTATATGTCTCTTTGCTGATTCTCTTGGAGTTTGTCTTGTTATTTATCCAACATTTCCCAACAGAATAGCGAGAGACAGGAGTTCTTAACAAATGTCTCAAATTCAAATATCACATGTAATAAAAAATATATATATGCAAAGGATATTTGTGAATCGGTTAAATTAAGGAAATTAAGTAGGCAAGAACTTGTTGCATATTACATAGCACGCCCCTTTATCAAAAGCAGCTTATATTTTACATTCTCTTTACTTTAGACATAACAAAAGAAAGCAAACATCAAAAACTCTCATGTTGATTAGATAATGGAGGCTTTAGACTAAAGGGAGAAAGCAAAATAATGAACCTTAATGATAATATCCAATATTATCATTTGGATCTGGTTATGTTACCAAAACCCATTTCAAAATCCAAGATCCAATCTACAACAAAGGTTTAGATCCAATTGGTAGCCATTCAATTTGTAGTCTAATCTAGCTGACAGGACCATACAAAGGCTTGGATCCCGCTAGCTTGATTGCCTGTAATTCCTGTTCATTCCTAGCTGGAGCAACCGCATGATACGTAGTGAAGTCGACTGAGGTCAAGGACCTTGCATTCACCATCGTCTGGGTCTTCTCCTTCTTTGTTCTCCACTTGATAAAATTCTTCCTCATTTTCGATGTCCTCTCCCTTCCCTAATAACATCATCTTCAACTGAGCCATTGGGCATTTGTGCTAGGGAGAATAACAATGGCCACATTGAAAGCAAAGCCCTTTTTTCCTGCGCTCCTCCCATTCGGTCTTGGTGAGGTACCAGACTCCTGATCTCCAATTGCCCCATCGGTTTGTTTCCGACGGAGAAGAATTGGGTGAGGGTTGGGAAGTGGGTAATTGCATTGGGTATCTTCCTTGAGTTGGGCCAACAGGGGAGTTCGGTTGCCTATGGGAAAATCCATGTATATTGGGCCCATTCCAAGAACCTTGGCCCATTTGATTTTTAAAAGAGCTCTCCTTCGTCGAAGAAACAGTTGCTCTGGAATTCCCCAACCCAGTCCTCACTAACTGCAAAGAAGTTTCGATGGATCGTGCTAGCCTCATCGCCTCAACCCAATCTTCTGGCTGATGTACCTTAACCCAGCCTTTGATTTCATCCTTAAGTCCACTCACAAAATACCCGATGTACTGTTCCTCAGGAAAGCCAAGCGTGGATGCAGCTACCAGCTCAATCACCTCATTGTACTCCTTTACACTTCCCAGCTGGTGGAGGTCAACTAATTCCTCAAATGGACTGGAGGATCGATACCCACTAAACCGTCTCATGAATTCCTACTTGAATCGTTCCCACGTTAGCTTCGATTGTGTGCTCAGAAGCATTGAAAACCAATTGATTGTAGAGCCTTCCATACAAATCTCAGCCAAGCTAATCTTCATCTCAGAGGATATTTTATTGATTCTAAAATAGATTTTTGCCTTCGTAATCCATCCTTTTGGATCTAACTCATTAAAACTAGGAAGTTTCATCTTCTTAAAAAGGCCATTTGAATCTGCAAAATAGTTGGATTTGATGTTAAAATCCATTTTCTGCACTGAATTTTGCCCCAACCCTTCAAGGTTCGTGTCCCCTCTTGAGCTATACTCCTCTCCCATGTTAGGTTGTTTCTCCATTCTCTTCATCCAACCAAGAACCAATGTCCGGAATTCATCGTTTTTTGTTCTATCAAGTTGAGCACTCTGTTGGGACGTAGCCAAACAAGATTGCATTTTGGTTACAGATTTGGTTAATTTATGGATACATGCTGCTAGTTCTCTTATCCGATTTTCATTGTTGTCTACTATTAGTGATAGTGCTTGGTATCTCGTCTCCATTATATCCGGCAGATTGGACCAATGATAAACAATAGATAAACACACAACCAAACTCAAGCAACAATGGCTGAATGCTAATAACAATGTATATTGATAAGGAAGAAAAATCAATAACAAAAAAGTACCTCTATAACAATACAATCCAGAAAAAATAAAGCAAAATACTAGCAAGGGCCAACTACAAGAAGAACAGCCTGCTATCCTCCTTTTAATTCCCTCACTCCCCTTACTCCTATTACAAGAAAATTCTTTTCATGCCCTCCCTCTAACAGAACGAGATATATATATATACATTTCTAACTAACTTGCGCCAGGTCACTCTCCTTCCCAACTCCAGCCTTCTTTTTGGATCTTCTCGCATACACTCTCCAAACCGTGGGCCTGTGGGCTTCTTCATTAGCTGTATCTTCATTAGTATCATAGACTTGAAATAGCAGTTTACTAGGCTAGCTCAGAGTAGGAAAACAACGAATAGAGTGATGGTGAAGGATGCTAAATTTTGATATCGGCTTCATTCTAGTATAGTTGCTTGCAGTCGCATCATGTAGGTGTTTTATTTAAACACGTTCAAAAACATTAGAGATGGTTGACTATAATACGTAACTCTGTGAGCATGACCATCTTCTTGCCTGCGTCTCTTTAGAGGTCACATTAGCAATGGTGGCGGCCACTGTCGATGGAACGTGCATCAAATGCTCACTCATAAGTATTGCTTTCTCAGTTACATCCCATACTCTGCTTTCCGCCACTTGAGCAAGACGTCTTTCATTTCTCAAATAAATACTACAAGTCATTCACAATAATATATATAACTTTTGAATTAATTATAATATCCTTATTTTTAATTTTTTTTTATTTGCAATGAAGTTTCATTTAATTCTTTATAAATTTTTCAGATAATAATGAAATTTCAAATAATGTGACATTTAATACCTTAACTTACATCTTTTCCATTTATACACGTCATTTAGAATCAAATTGATTCATAGTAATTTACATTTTCAATATTATACTAATATTAGTCATTATTTTATTTTTTACAACAATAATCACATATAATTGATAAATAATATATAAAATTATGTCTTATAATAATAAAATTTATCTTTTCTTAAATTGTATGAAATAGACGTATGACTTTTTTATTCTCTTATAATTTTATTTTGTTTATAAGAT
Source organism: Excoecaria agallocha (assembly GCA_037975025.1). Classification (NCBI taxonomy): domain Eukaryota; kingdom Viridiplantae; phylum Streptophyta; class Magnoliopsida; order Malpighiales; family Euphorbiaceae; genus Excoecaria; species Excoecaria agallocha. The sequence continues at coordinate 90,518 of JBBPFJ010000362.1, read as the reverse complement.
GTATGAGATATACATGAAAATTCGTTTTATTTTATTTTGTTTATTGATAAGGATATTATACTCTTATAATTTCCATATTTAACATTATTTTATAATCAATTAACAATGTTACTAACCAATATTTATACCACAGTTTTTTCATGAAAAAACATGCATTAGATGAATAATTTTGATTTAAAATAGAAAATTTGTACGGAGCAATGAATTGCCCTTTTGATTAAGTTTTATTTATTAATTTAGTTTGTTAGTTAATATTGTTTTACCTGATTTTCTCAAATAACGTTGGCAAATTTAGAATATACTTGATTGGTAATCTCCATGGGACGACAATTCGGATACTTCGGATAATTCGGATACTCTTATCCAATATATTACTTGATTGGTGCATTTGCCAAAGTCTAGTCATTACGCAACATATAAAGAACTTTGATTTTCTATGCAGTTGTTTAATTTGTAAGCTCACGTACTGTAGCAGGATAATCAGACGTTATAGTATAGCGTTGGAGGGGACATCTTCCCAACTTTTCCCAGCTTTTAGCTTTTCATAGAATCTCCTCTTACAGTTATGAATTAGAGGCCTGAGATTGTTGATTAGAAGACACTAGGGATAATATCTTATTCCCTTAGGCACATCTACTTATAATTTTTCACAAATCGAAGGCAGATCATTTGTTATTTTTTGATAGAACGCTCTATTTCTTTTGTTCATTCATTTTTAAAGATGGTCTAAAGATTCGTTTTGTTGCAGCATCTCGGTGAAAGTGATTATGGAAGAGCAGTTAATAGAAAATTATAATGAATGGAGTAAAGTGGGCATTACGTGAATATTTGTTTCAAATTCTTAGCAATGGATCGAATCAGCACTTTAGGAGTCTCCATGGCTGAATTTACATTCTGCTTCAAGCAAACTTGTTCTTAGGGGGCTGCCCTTCTTTTAATGCCATTTATAATTCGTTAATGATAGGTTTAGCAGCCTGTGAATAGCCATTTTGGCTGCCTCTTAATAGTATTCTGTGTTAGCTTTGTTGTGCAGATGGATTGAGTTTTAGTTGTCTATGCAATCAAGGCCTGATGAACTCTTGCGTTTCATTCCAAACTACATGTACCATTTAGAAATACTGTCAAAAAAAACTAGAAATCAAGGATCAAATTTCCTCTCTTTTTTCTTATTTACCTCTTGAAAAAATTTCATCTCTTTTTTCTTGTGTGTTTGTTTTGATGATTATTCTTGGTTATTTTGCAAACCTGCCATGCTCGTGCCCAACTACGAGGGAGCAAAAATCATAAGGAAATGGAGGGATCAGTAACATAAATTGAGAGAAACACATCAATCATTGCAATTCCATTCCTAAAGTGGTAAGAGATGCACCTTAGCATCTAATGAGACATGTACACAATGATCAATCTTCAACAAACTATACACCACTAGACATGCACGTATTGTTATGAATTCAACTGAACCAATAAAATATAGGAATTCATAATTTTATTAAAACCTTAAAATCTACACGGACACCGGCATAACATCCTGCAATAGCACTATAAGAATTGTCAACTTGTACTGATAACTCATTTTCTCCACTTCTCAATTTCGCTTGAAGTCACTTGAACAAGCTTCTTGGTGTTGATTACTAACTCATCCACAATGGCACCAACCTCCTCTCTAACACCAAAACACAATGAGACAACCATTTTCATGAAAATTGCATAATTGATCGTCATTAAACAGTATTATTACAATTAATTATTTTCTAAACAAGAATAGTAAAGATGAACTTATTAACGTATTATTACAATTAATTATTTTCTAAACAAGAATAGTAAAGATGAACTCATATCTTATGATAATGTTTGTTAAATTAACCCAGATAAAAAATTTTAAAATAAAAATGAAATACTTTCTGGGCCAAAATAATCAAAATAAAATTGAAAAATATTTCAAAATTTTTTTCTAATTATTTATTAAAATTTTTGGGATAAATTAAAAATATATTTTTTAAAATTTTGAATTGTTTCTTATCTGACAAAATATAGAAATATATATCTTGACTCTATATCAAAATATACATATCTTGATTTTTCAAGATATAGACAATTATTTTATTTTGTGGGATCCATTTTTTTTTTTAATAAACGCTTTGAAAAATCGAAAAGTTTAGAATAATTTTATGTTCTTTCCATCTCAATCTCTTTAAGGTTAATAAACACTATCCATATGGGAAAAGGATTCTGAATCAATAGGAATCCACAGGTATAGAGACGCTCAATCCTATTCCAGAAGGGAATCTAATTCCTACTAACAACTACACCCTTGGCTAACAAATGAGAACATTTTCCTATTAACAGAGGTCCAATTACCTTCAAGGTATATGACAAGTCACTCTTCCTATTATCTACATCTTTTCCGTAAAAATACTCTTTCTGACTTAGATATCAATTTACACGAAAATTATCAATTAGTAAGAGAAAAATTAAAGTCAAAATGCATTTGCAGAGACCTAAACTTAGCATGTTCAATTATGTGCAAATATTAATTTTTCGAAAATCATATCAATACAAGAAACAAAAACATGTTAGTTTCATTACTTTTAAATACTTTTTTTGGTCATGACTGTACATGTCAGTTTCATTACTGTAAATACTTTTTGTGGTCATGACTGTAATTCTTATAACTTACATGCATCACTGGATCAACAAGAGTTGTCTAGAAATAAGAAAAATGTTATGTTCAACTATCTATATGACTCTTAAAGCTTCTAAATCGTAAAGCTTGGCAACTTCATATCTCTGTAGATGAATTGGGCCAAAATTGATTGATTCCAAAATTTATATACTCCTATGTTAATTGGATAGAAGGAATTTGAATGCCCAAGAACTGCTCATAAGTCAAGCTCAACTATTTCATTCAATAGGTATATTAACAGATTCAAAATTCAAATAATTAAACCATTAATTTAAGTATCCCATCCAAATTAAAAACCTCATTTTGGTAACCTTATGCACACAGTAATCAAAGAAACTTCAAATTATAAGATCAGAAAGAATAAAGATTATAAAAGACTCACTGAGTTGGAAGATTTGTCGGCACGGTGAAGACATTGCCAACATTAGAGTATCGACGATTCTGATCATGAGCAACACCTTTACCCACTCCATACCCATAATCCACAACCCGATTCCCACATCCAGCTCCGAACCCGAATCCACACTTGCAAACCCGGAATTCCAGGACCCAGCCACAAACCCTAATCAATTAACCATTCATAATTGCTTCAAAAACCAACCATTCCTGCAATAATTAAAGAAAAACATAAAAGTTACAGAGACGAAAGAGGTTTACCACCGAGAAGACCGACACCGAAGCCGACGCCCGCAGCCGGAGCCGAGGCCAAAAGCTGGACCGACCTTTCCGAGATCCTTAAGCTTCACTTCTGGAAGTTTCCATAGGCAATCCCTTTCTCTTCATCGTCATTTCTGCTGAAACTGCTCCATCTCGCTCTATGGGCTTCTTGCAAAATTCGGCCGCTTTGAATTTAACGACCTTCTTGACGTTGATTTAAAAAACATTAAAAATTTATTTTGTTCTATTATTCTGCTACTGTGCTCACATGTTGCCTTGTTCTCTTTTCACTTCTCATTTTCAGTTTTTTCAATTTATCAAAAATGTAATTTTTGCCTTCAACGTCCGCTTTGATTTTTTAAATTTATAAAATCAATTAATTTAAAATTATATACTATTAAATTTATAAATAAAAAGAATTTTTCAAGATCGTATATTCCATGCACATATTGAATACATTAAATATGGTTTGACAAAAAAAATACATTAAACATAGATGGTTAAATGATAAATAAAAAAAGTATTCCTTTCGTTTCATTAAATTGTTACTCCCCGTCCTATTTTAAAAGGTATTTTTTATTTTTTATGAAAATTAAAAAACATTATTTAAAATACCATTAATTCTCATAAAAAAAATTATAGTAATTGACAAAAAAACATTCTTTTATACTTTTTCAAGAATTTCATTTAATTTTAGTTACAAATAGAGAGTAATAAAAAAGAGAAATATTTAATAAGTTATATAATTAAATAAGGGTATATATGTAAATATTTTTCTTAAATTTTAAAAAAAAATATTTGAAGTTGTACAAATTAAAATAGAAAAATAACTCTTAAAATGGGACAGAATGAGTATTTTTTAAGAGAAAAATAATTGATTTACACCAAATTGCCACTTTGGTAAATTCAATACTTCTTCCGTTCTCTTTTATCTATCACTTTTTAGTGAAATTCAAATTCTATTTATATGTCATTTTTAAACTTCTTCAATGTAATTTAGTTATTTTTTCAATATATTTTTTTTCAATAAAATTATAACCAATAAGATTTGATAATTTAGTTTTAATCATACAATTTAATACTAAATTTAAATCTATTTATTACTTGTTAATCTTAATGAAAATAATAAAAGTGACGGCTAAAAAAACAGAAGGGGTATAATATTTAATGCATACTTCTCAATTTTACTATTTTATATGTCTTAAATTGTCACTCTTAAAAAAAAAAAGTGTTTTCGCCCTAATTATCATTTTGGTATATTTAATATATACATTGTTATTCCACTTTACAAGTTTATTTTTACTATTTTATTTTATTCAATTTTAAATTTTCTTTTAGAAATTTAAAGAATAGATTTACATGTATACTTTTATTTATTATAAAGTTTATTAAACATTTTTTTTATAATTATCTATTTTTAACTAAAATTAAATAAAATTTTAAAAATATAAAAGGATATTTTTGTAAATAACTATAGTTTTTTTTATGAAACTAAGTTATTTTAATCATTTATTTAATTTTCATAAAAAATAGAAAATTATTTTTTAAAATGAGACGAACAAAATAATATCTAATGCATACTTTTCAATTTTACCTTCAATATAATGTCAACAAATCATTAAATAATTTAATATTTATCTTTTTTTATGTCTATTTTACCATGAAAGACTAAATTAAAGAGATATTTTGTCTATTTAATATAAATTTTCATAAAAAATTAGTAAAAATAATAATTACTTTAAGATTGATGATTTATATAAAAAAATAGAAATTTAATGGAACAAAAAGCGATTTATATTTCATCTTTTTAACTGTTCATATTTATTAACATACTACAAATCTATATAAATATCGAAGTTAGGATATGGTTATCGTTGCAATTAACCTCTATGTGCTTATGGCATAATACATATTTCCTTCTATTTGTTTCAATAAAGACCTTCTCATCTTATCAATTTTATTTCTTTTAAATATCATTTTCTCACCGTTAATTATCGAATTGCCTATTATAAGAATGATAGTCACATCCGCCAAGCATCATCTAAAAGTGCCAAAAATAATAGCTTCATATAGATATATAATTTTTTGAAAAGTTAACTAATTATTTACCCGCGTGCATTTAAATCGTTCAATCATACACTTTCTTATTTGCTAAAACGATGTAAATACACACATTATACAAAGGCATAACCAGAAATTGAATTCAATAGAGTCAAAAATTATTTAAATATATTAGTATAAAATTTTTTAACGGGATCAATTGTTAATAGAATCATTTAAAAATTTTAATAGAGTCAATTTTGAAAAGAAAAATATATTAAAAGTATTTAAAAATGTTTTCTAAATTAAATGAAATCAATTGGCTTCACTCATTATTAGGTTGCCATGTGTATAAGTTTGCGTTAATCAACTAAAGAAGGGCTTGGTTACCAATAAAAGATTCACAAACAATTTTTCAAATTTTCTAATTTGGTAGTATTGATTAACCATTTTTTTTATCTAATTGTTTGCAATTTGAAATGATTTATGGATATTCTTTTTGTTGAAAGTTCAATATTTTTATTAGGAATTTTTCGAGAATTACATGTGATATTAGATATGAAAAATACAAGGAAATAGTTATTAATAAAATAAAATTTTATATTCATAGATTAGCAAGGGATAGCGAGAAATTGATAGATAAATGCCATGTAAATCAAAAATAAATTTACGAAAGATTATGCAAGGTGACAATGTTGTTGTAGGGATCTATTTGTGGAATATGCAATTGTGTTATGCACTATACATGTTTTCTTTTGTTTGTTATTGTCCTTATCACAACATAATTATTTTTTTTTATCAAAATCACAACATAATTAATGCATTGTTACACTTTAATTAATTAATGTCCTTATCACAACATAATTATTTATTTTTTTTATTAAAATCACAACATAATTAATGCATTGTTACACTTTAATTAATTAATGTCCTTATCACAACATAATTAATGCGTGGTTACAACTTAATTAATTAATGTCCTTATCACAACATAATTAATGCCTGGTTACAACTTAATTAATTAATGTCCTTATCACAACATAATTAATGCATGGTTACAACTTAATTAATTAATGTCCTTATCTCAACATAATTAAGTATTTCATCCCTTCGTCCTAAAAGTCACTTTTGTTTATTCTTTTTTTGATAAAAATTTCACCTTATAAAAATTACATACTCCTTTACTTCTGCACACCGCAAAAAGTTACGCATTCCATTAAGTAAAGGAGAATTAAAAGAGTTGTAAAAATTAATAAACAAAAGTGACCATGCATTAATTTTATTTTATTATATATAATAAACAAAAATTATATTCTCACTCCTTTACTCCAAAATAGAGGCAGAATTTTTAAATTTCAAAATATATTAATTATATATTTTTTATTTTATTTATATATATATATATATATATATATATATAAAGAGAGAGAATTAATAGAGTGAGAATATATAATTATAAAGAATTACCAAGAAATTATTTTAATAAATTAAAATAAATATTTTATAAAAATAATATTAATTAATAATTTTTTTACCCATATGAAGCGTTGAATTGTTGCATTGAACGAGATGAAAAATATTAACTAATTTTTCATAATTTTACCATGAAAAAAATAAAAAATAAAAACTCGTGACAACTGGAAATTTCAATCATTGATCATTTATCTCGCCATTTTTTATTTATGCATAATGCTGTTGTGGAATTAAATAAATTGATTATCACCAGGAAAAAATCCACAATTAATTTAATTAGTATTAACACAATTATTTACCATTTTTCATACAAGAGTCTAATTAATTGCAAATTCTGAACCTTTGCATCTCTCAATGGGGAGGAAAAGAACCCCAAAAACCTCCCACCAAAATCTCCTACACAGAAAAATCCTAATAATTCACCCTAACAAACAAAAAGAAAATAAGGGAAAAAAGAAAAAGTTATCTATACAAATACAGTTCAGGGAACATAAAATGTTACATTAACACTATTTTTCATTGCCTCACCCCTGCAAGTTGTAGATATAACAGGTACCTCCAAATTCTGGATACTTTCACTTTTCTTGCTGTACGAGTTTGCACAACTCATGCACACAAATATTGAAGGGATTGTATCTGAATTATCAATCCCAGCACACTTTGTGTGCTGCCAAACACCACAATTATTACAAGCCAGCATTTTCTCCCCATCATCATCTTTAGCTCCGCAGACACAATCTACAGTCCACCTCTCTGTTCCCCTTTCCATTCGAAAATGGTTTAGCGCCTGCTTTGATGGGCATATTCCTCTAATCTTTAACGTTCCACTTGTTCCAATTAGAAATTTTAGAGTAATTGAATCCTCTAAAGAGCCATAATCGAGAAGCTCTCGAACTTCAAACCTCTTGCACATAGCATACACTTCTTGAAAAGCTTTAGTTGCTTCATTCTTCAGGTCAGCTATTGTTGCATTTGAAGGTAGGACAACTAGTTCTGCAGGTATGGATGGGTCACCTTTAGGTTGATCTAAGATATCTAGATGGCACCAGATATGAATGGAAGGTGAATTATTTGGTATCGTTTTGTCAGATCTGTAGTCCCTCATAAATTGCTTGCAATCAAGAAGCTTGGTTGCAGCATCAAGCACGCTTTCTCTTGTCATCTGAGGTCCATAATTCACCGTAGCTTCAGGGTCAAGCAATGAATCAAGTAAGAATTTCAGATCGTGCTTGATGTCCTCTTTTGATGGATGAACATTGTACAAACCATCTCCATAATGCACAGAATTAAGCAGCACAAGCCTGTTATCAAATAGAACGGATAAAATTCATTTATTTGCATAAATTAGCCAATGGATTAAGAATACACACACACAATATCAGCCTTAATTACCTGTATTCTGCATCATTTGAATTAGGATAGCATCGGGCCAGAACAACCATGCTGTTAGTTGCCAACTTTCCTCGAAAGTACTTAAGGCAATAATTAAGAAGCTCGGGAGATGCTCTTTTATGCATGGCACCCTTAAGAGCATGCCTTGAAACCCAATGATTCTTATCAGACACTGCCTCAAGAACCTTGATCATAGCTTGTTGAACACATTCTACATCATTGCTTGTCCATGCACACAATACATTTGAAGTACTAGCTAATTTTTTTCCTGTTGCTTTAGGCAATGATGCCTCGCTGCTCTCTTGAATCAGCCTCAATAGAAAGCAGCAAAGATCCTTCAGGGTTACAAGTTCCGAGTCAGACAGTGATTGATAAAAAGTAACAAGAGCTTGCAAAGATGATCGTGGTCTTCGCCTTTGAAATAAAAGTGGCAATAGGGGCACATTTGAGAGAGTATCGACTGCTTTCATATAAGAATCTAAAGTTAGTCCGTAACTTCCAAGTCCAAATTCATAACCCCAATAGCCATACCACGAATGACCTTTGGTGATTGCATGAAGCAACCGATACTCAATTCCGTATTTTCTCGACACATTCATCACCGATACCTTCCTACACAGCAAATGAGATAAGACATTCCAATGAGAACCCTGTCTCCATAAGTGGAGTGCAAAAGCATAAACTCTTGTCTAGGTTATCCATAATCCATTCATACATATAAATGTGTGTCCACATGGGCAATTTAAACCAAAACAGAAAAATGCGAAAATGAAATCCTAATCACTATTCAATTAGACTATTTTATTTTTCGTGTGGGGGAATCATCTTTGTCTCCTATCAGCTTTCTATTTCACAATCAAAGCGTTGACTGAATCAAGAGTACTTGCTGGCTAGTTTCAATGATCTGAAAATTTGTATTCATTATTTGCTTACAAGTTTAAGCTTAAGCTAACACCCCAATAAAAGGATTTAACTAATGATTTAAGTTTGATAATTTAAAATACCCAATACTTTAAGTTTTGCCCGTTTTCAGCTCATTCAGAGGCTATTAACTTCATCAGTTTACTCCATGATCTTCTAAATCAGACAAGGTAACAATGCCTGGCTATTTATAAGAAGGAAAAAAAACCCAAACAAACTATAAATATATATGAATAAGAAAACATGAAAAAGAAGCCATACCTAACAGCCAGCATGGTACAGATTCTATCCCAGAAGTCCATAACATGAGATCCGGTGAGAATTTTGGAACCACCTTCCCTTCCATTGACTCTGAGAAGGTGGCCAAAGCCATTAGAGTGAATAACACCATGCAATATATGAGAGCTATCTTCAAATTGCGAATAAACCCAATCTTCAATATCGTTACATGTAATCACTGAATCGCACCATTTACACCTAAAATCAGATCAAAATCAACCAAAATTAACATTTCCAAGTTTATGGGTATCAGTAAAAACGATTAAAATATGCTGCTTTTGTACCTTGAATCTGATAAATCTAGCAAATTGCTGCACTTTGTGCACAATTTCTGTTTTTCGTCTTCGTTGGAGCTGCTGCTTTTACTTCTAATCATGAAGTGGTACCGTTTTGTACAGACTGGATGATCACTCCAACCTTTTCTTTCATCACATAAACCCAAAACCCCAATTTATTTATTTATTTACTTAATTAAACTAAAATATAAATAATTAAAAAAAATATCCTGTTTATATAATATATTGATTTATTTATGTATTAAAAGAAAGAAAGAGCTGTGACTCGGTGACAGAGTCGACTCACCGACGACTCGACACTGATTACAGTAAACGGATCTGGTGGTTCTGATGACATCCTCCTCCACAATATCATGCAACACCACAACCGGCGAGAGATCTGGACCTTCCACCAGATCTCCGACCCGAAACGCGATCTGCCACGTCAGCAAGCAGGGAAAAACCGGAGGGAAAGTGACACGCGCGTGGCGGATTAAAAAGTCCTTAATGCTCTGCCGGAATGGCTCGACGGTACGCTTCTCCTCCTCCGGCGGGAAAGCAAAGAAGTCGTAGAGATTGGCGGTGACTCTGTGGCTGTTCCTTTTGGGTCTCTTTTGAGGCCTGTGGTTCACGACCACGGTTAAACGACGTTGCGTTTTCGGATTAAGTTAATATATATATATATATATAGGGAAAGATTTATAGAGAGTGAGAGTCGGACTTTGGCGGTTCGAATTTCTAGCTCCACAAAGATTTCCCCTTTTAAATATTTGCTTTGATTAGGCTTTGGCGGTTTATTTGTTTTCCCTCTCTTTATCCATAAACCGACATTCCAAAAAGGTCGGGTCGAATTTATATTGGATCCGGTTTATATTGGACCTAGTTCTATTTGCGGCTTTTACGTAGTTTCTATTAAGTCAAATGTGCAAATTGCCGCTTTAAATTTGATAAAAATTACAATTTAAATTATCAAATTTTATTTGATATAAATATTACTTTTAAAATTTGAAAATTAAAATAATTTAATTTTTAAAATAATACGTGTTTAATTTTCGAATGAGTCAAATTGCTTTAATTGTAAAATATTAAGAATAAAATTAAATCGAATGAAATTTTAAAGTTTAAATTACACTTTTTATCAAATTTTAAAGACCGATTTACACTTTTAATTTTTTTATATTTAATTTCAGCCTCTAAATAAATCTAATCAGATCATAGTTTGAATTATATTTAGCTTTTTCTTATTGCAAATTGATCCCAGACTTTTTGTCCACTTTTTACTTTAACCTCCAATCTAAAATATTTTACTCATAAAAGTCCAATCATTACTCACAAATTGTTCATATCTTAACTTAAAGTTGGAACTTAAATTTGTAATATTTTTTTTTAGGGATTAAACTGAAAAAGATCGAAAGATTGAGGATTATAATACCTTTTCGAATTAGGGACGAAATTGGAAAAAAGACCAAAGATTGAGGATAATTTTTTACATAATTTTTTTTTTCTTTTAGCTTCTCTTTTCTCCAAATTATAATTCAAACTTTACTTTGCAGAACTCATGCAATTTCTTTTTCTTTTTTTTTTTTCAATTGCTAATTAACTTCGTCACAAAACTCATGCAAAATTATTTAAAATTACAATTAATTTCTAAACTCGAGCAAGCTAATCAACTGTTCATGTCCATGTTCATGTTTTATCACATTGTTACATTTTGTAGCTGAACGTTCCTTTCTGTCGAAACTGATATTGATTTTGTGGTGCAGAAATCAATGGTGTGAGTGGAGCTGCTCTGTTTCAAAATGAAGGCAGAAGGTGATGAAGTTAATTGCAACAATAGAGCGGATAACCTCTATCGTCCTCGACCTGATCCCGTGAAGATCATTCACAGGGTCAGAAAATTCCTAAAGTCTGCAATGATCTCCAGTATAGAAAGATGCTGTATTATAAGAAGGATGGTATTGTGCCTTGTGGCATTTATACCAAACATTGCATCTCCGGCATGTTCGATATGTGATGTAAACAGAGGAAATGAGCAAAGAAATATTGAGGAGACTTGTTTACGATCCATAATGTATTTCAAGAGCTGGGAAATATTTCTCATAACATGCTCACAGCCATGCAATTTGGATGTCATTGATGGACAGCATTCGACTACTCAATTAAAACCGAAATTCACATTTATCACTAGCAGACAGAGAGAGAGAGAAAGAGTAGACTATCTACAAAATGAGGTCAAGGAACTGTAAGATGACCTGCATGTCCCATAGATTTCCAGGAGGATTCGAGCCGCAACAAGTGCAATTTTTCAACAAATGGTTCTAAAATTTCTGCCTCTTCTTCGGGCGCAAAGGCCATGCATATGCTAAGCTCCTGTACAGCCTTCCCATATTCCCTGATAATTTGTCATCACAATACTTCTCATTAATACCACAACTAACTTGATTACAATTTTTAAGCTTCATTAATTTCAGAAATGCATACCTATTATAGTACAGCATCATCCCGTGGTCTCTCCTCAATGCCCAGTTATGCGGCTGCAGAATCAGCAATCTTTCTGAAGCCATGATGGCTAGCCTGTAAAGCAATCTATTGTTTAGAATGACATCTATAAAGAATAAGTACTCGTAGATAGACTTATACCCAATTGCATGTGAATTCGAATGCTTGAGTGCTTGAATTTGGGATGTTTTGTTTAATCCCAAAATTCATATTATCCAACTACAACCTATCATTCAAGCAGAACAAATAAAAAGTAAAAAGCAAGAGCCAAACAAGGAAAAGCAGATTTCTTCAGACAGAACTGAAATATGGCAAAGTCAAAGCAATCTCCCTCTGCCAAAAAGGGCAAACAGCTACTGCAACCATATGTTGGTAGCAAATATTTTTCCCATAAGCCTGAGCTGACAGCAAAAATGAACGTTAAAACACATCTCACCAGATAAAGGAACAATCTCGTTTAATATTACTTTCTTTTTATAAAACAGAAAACACTCTTGAAACAGATTTATGATGTTAACCATAAAAGGAGAAGAACAGATTCTATGGTGAAATTAAAGGGCTCTGTCAATAATTTTGTACAAAACAGAGCTCTTCAATTGAGGTTCATTCTGATAGAAGCAAAATTCTTCTTCCTTTCCTTTAGTCTCTCTTCCCCTTTCTGCGTATACAGGACCTCAGGAACTGTTCACAGCTTGAGTAACAGCAAGCTCCATTTCTTATTTTTTCCAAATGCAAACTTCCCTTTTATAAATAATCATCCAGAACCCTAATGAAAACAGGGATATATACTTAGCAAGATCAAAGACTCCAACGGAGAAACACTATTCCAAATCAAGATCTCCAACTGAAAAACTATGTGAATATGATATGCACAATGTATAATTGATAAGAATGTCACTCTATCAAATACAATTATGCAAGCAAAGACCACTAACTTAGTTATTGATGTTAAATATAAAGTGAACTATCCAGCATGGCATTTGGGACATTCCTCATTTAGTGACATAAATGATTATTGCTAATGAGAAATCATTTGATTCTCATACATAAAACCGGCAAATTCAATAGCAGATATGCAATTATGGAAACTTACAAGTGAGCCATACAAGACGTTGATGAGATTTCCTCCCAAATTTATCAACCGGAATTTAATTCAGAGAAGGATGGGGGAAATGATCTCAAACTAAATTCAAAGGCATACCCCAATACTATAAGGAAATTACATAACTACAAAAGATTTAGCATCCTGACAGCACAAAAAAATTCCTAACAAAACAAAAAAATTCCATGCAGCGTTCCCAACTCATTATATGCTCTATATTTTCAATTGAGATGGGCAGTTAATGTCCGCCATCATGTAGAGAAGATTTGAAAAAATACAAGGTAACATGTTTAAATCTGCACCGATATTCTCTGTACCCTGAAACAGTAGCAAATACAGACCCTAGCAAAATAAAGAACCTTTGACATCACCAGTTTTCCATAAGAACGGTCTGTAGCCCCTCAGTTTTTTGGGCGTAAAACCTCATTCAACTTTATCATAGAACACATGTTTTACTAGAATTTTCCCACCAATCTTGCACAATCAAGCTGCCAGAACAGATGGGCACAAGAACTACACAATATATTGCCTATAGGAATATTAAGCGAAAGGACTGCTAAAGCCTTTTACTAGGAAATTACCTAAGATCTTGAGGCCGAATCAAAGGAATAGTTGATTTATGCATCATGTTATGTTTTTCATCAGCATTATGAACATGCCTAAGAGGAGAAGTCAGCATCAATCCATGATTTGATCTTGAAGCACGCTTCCAATGAAGCCGCTACAAAATTTGGCACGTTCATGAATAACCAATATTAATAACAGTAAACAAAATGAAGAGTTCAGATGTGTCTGCATGAATTCCAACTCACAATCAAATTGGCCAGAGATATCCCAATAATGTCACGCTTTGTAGCAATCTCAAGCCCTAAAAGTGAGTGACTGGTCAAATCTGATGCCTTTGATCTAGGGTCCTCCACACACCTTCCATTGACAATTGCAAACAAGCTGTGCCCTGAAGTCACCTTGAAGAGCTCCTAAAGAAAGAAAATGTAAAAATAAACAAATATGACTTCTGGTTTGTTAAAACATATGGGTTTTTCCAATAGGACAGCGACCACAATTGTGAAAGAACTCATTGAAGTATTATTAAGAGTGGGATTTGAAAGAGCATTTGAAACTTAGGCACCTCTAGGTTCCCTGTTTGGGGCCATATCAAAAAATCTTCCCCAACTCGAGATCCCACAATGGTCAGACAGAGTCGTCTACAAACTTCAATGTAAATTATGCTAAGCAAAATTGCTGTAATGAAAGGATATAATATATTAGGCAACCATAAATGTCAACGTAACGAAAGAAAGCAGGAGAAATGGCTAAGAAAATTTATTGAAATGTACCGGAACAAAATTTATTAAAAGTAAACAGCTTCACATGAGTAAAATAAACATGATCAAGTTACCACTGCCACATCCAGTACTGAGTACTGTGTGCAAGTATGAATACTTCGAATCTACAACAACTGGCGACCTTTTGAAGCCTCTTAACTCAAATAGAACTAGATTTACAGCATCTAAAACTTCAATCAAATGGCAGCCTATATCTCTTGAAACTAGCTCTGCTTCAACTTCTTTGGCTAATATATCTAGCTCACTGAGCCACTCATTAATGCTCTTTCCAGCCAAAGGCATTTTATCTACACAATCCCACTCTTGGTCATCCAATGGGGCTGAAGCAGCTTTTCTTTCATTTCGGAGTGACCAAGCATCCATCTCTCTATTAAAAGCAATAAATGCCTCATCTTCAGCTGCAATGTACAACAAAGCCTACACCAACATGTGTCAGATATAATACAATAAAGAACCATCAAAGCATAGATAGTTGCACACTTAAAGGTGAAAACAAGAAGGAAAATTCAACATGTAACGACACAATGCATATACTTTCGAATATATCCAAGTGGCATTGTCAAGGAACATATTTAGGATAATAATGCAAGCACTGATTTAAAATACTTCTATAATAAATGTCTAATTATCATGCTCCAACAAGACCATAGAAAGATATATTAAGGACTTGTCGCATTATCATGCTCCGACAAGAACATAGGAGGAGATAACATTAAGGACTCGCATACCTTTGCAAGAGAGATATCTTTGTCCTTAGACCGAAAGGAAATTTCACTGGTGAACTGTTTCCTAGCAGATTTGACCACCTGGCAAGTATTTTTTGGCACCAAGATGAGTAAATTGCAGCAAACATTAACTAATTTAAACTCAAGGAGAGAATCTGCTAACCAATGAAAAAGAGGGAAACATAATAGACAATCTTTTGTTGAAAGAATTAACAAAGAAAAGGAAGACAGTAAGGTAAATAGACAATTATTGGTAATACAAATAAACCTCCTGATAAATATCGAGGCGGGATGAACCCAGGGTCCTCTGATTGGTAGAAAGAGGGGAAGCTGAAGCTGAAGCTGAAACGGAAACAACAGCAGTCCCATTCTTAGTCCCCGGGAAACGGGTCCTTCTTCTCATCCACATCCAACGTTGATTATGATCATACCTGATGATGATCATCATGGTGTAAAGAACAAAGGGATATTTGGGTTTGACAGCCACAAAAATCCATCTTCCACCTCTTATATATTGATGATTAAAATTCTAAAAGACATACACTACCAAATGCACAACACTTCCTTAACTATACATGCTAACAGTTTTTCTTTCAACATTGCACAGCGACGCTTAACCAATAAATCAATAACTTTAAGTAACATAAGAAAAGAGAGAGAGAGAGAGAGAGAGAGAGAGATAAATGGGAAGATACCTTATGGGTTGAAGATGACAGGGACTTGCTGACACGGTTCTTGTTGTTGAAGTAGCGGTAGGATACATTAGAGGATTGCAAAACAAGGGGGTCAGTGATGCACACACCATTTTCTTTTGCTTTGTTAGAGACAAAGAGGGCAATTGCCGCAAGCAAACAATGTCTGATATGTATGGCAATACAATACAACACATGTGAGAAAAGAGAAATTTTATATATATCTATATATATATATATTAAAGTAAAATAAAAGGAGCAGTAGCAAATTTGGAAGTAGAAGGCAAGATGCTAGGATCCATGGAATTAGGCCCTGGAAATTCACTTCCAAAAGACAAAGAAGATGATGATAAAGAGGAAAAAGAAGAAAAATCAGAAAACCCAGATGAAGAACAAGTGAAATCAGCAAAAGAAAACGAACAACTCTTAACAAAGAAGATGCAAGATTTCCCAAAATCCATACTCCTACTCGAGTTAAAGATATCTAATTGATGATAATGCATTAATATCATCAAAATCTTCTTCTTTTTCTTCTTTCAATTGATTGTTATTTCAAAGAAGGAAAAGATAATGAAGGAAAAAACAAGAAATAGCTGGAACCCAGTTGATGATTGATGATGACGGGTTTGATTACCATTTTATACCTAAATTTAAAGATATAAAATGTGTATAAACCATATCCACATGTATATAAAATTGGGGCTTGGAAGGAGGAAAGCTCCTTCCTTTTTTTTTCTCTCTCTGTCTTTCTATCTAATTAGGTAATTAGCAGACAGTACATTGTGTGGGGAAGATGGATGACTTATGCTACTGTGGATGAGGTAAGGTTTGTATCAGAATTTATGGGTTGAGAAAAAAGAGAGAATAGGTTTGGAATTTGGAAGCCATTATGTTTGTATCAGAATTTATGGGTTGGGAAAAAAAGAAAGAATAGGTTTGGAATTTGGAATCCAATAATGGCTATTCCATTTTTAATTAAACCCCCAAAAAAAAAAATCTACATTGGTTTCCTGAAACTAAATATTTTCAATTTTATAAATTTTGAACTTTAATTTTTATTATTTTTAAATAAAATTTAAATTTTATTTATATATAATTTTTAAATTTTTAATATAATTTAATTTATTTTTTAATTTATTTTTTTTTCAATAAAATCAGAACTAATCAGATTTGATAATTTAATTTTAATCACATAATTTAATACTAAATTTAAATCTATTTATTATTTTTTAATTTTAATGAAATTAATAAAAGTGACTGATAAAAAAAAGAAAAAATTATTATCTTTGATCCTCGAAATTCATTGGTTTCCCCAAACTTAATATTTTCACTTTTATAAATTTTATCCTTTAATTTTTATTATTATCTTTTCAAAAATTTAACGAGAAATTTAATATACTCTTCATAATTAAAAAAAATAATATATTTTTATTTTATTCTTATATTAATATTTTAAATATATTTATATATTTATTATTGCTTTTTTCATATTAATTAATGAAAGGATAATATAGTCAATTATTAATATTTTTTGTAATATTAAAATATGGTATTAATTTTTTCTTTTTTTATATACTGAAAATCAAAAACGACACTTAAAGAAAAACAAAAATAATTTTATTAAATTTATTTTAATCCACATTAAATGTATATTTTTATATTTAACATATAGATACAAGAATGGTAGTTTAATAACTCAATTTATCTTAAAACAGACCTCCCCACTGCCCAAATTCAGGTGTTATTTTTTTTGAAAAAATTTATCTCACCTAAAATGTCATTTTATAATATTAAAATAGCCATTTATTTTAAAATGTCTTTTATAGATATTAATATTGTATTAATATTATCATTAATTTTTTTCTTTTTTTACTTTTTTCATTATATATATCTTCATTATATAAAAAAAAATCTGGGTATTACAATATTTTTAAATTATTTTTTAACGAAATTGAGAAAAATTCAATGATTATTTGAATAAGAAAGAAATAGAAAAAAAATTACATTTTACTGTGAGGTGATAGTAATATTAGTATTTTATTGTACTTATTGTTATTGGTTAAATGTATTTGAATTTAATGTGAATGGACATTAAAATATATATTTAAAAATGAAATTAATAAAAAAACAAATATAAGACTATAGAAAGAATATACTTTTCGTTTTTTATTATTATTTTTCCCTATCCTTTTTGTCTCTACTGTGTAATGTTAAAATAAGTAAAACTAGACTTAAGAAAGACTTTTTATTTATTTATTTATTTATTTATTTTCAATTGTAGCAATCTTGACTAATAGTATAATCTTACACAAATTAGTATGCACATGTTATTTGTATTTTTATTTATTTTTTATTTTTTATTCTTTGTATTAGCAACAGGAAACGTGCACTATTATTACGGTTCATTTGCCAGCAAAGGCTTGACCTTGTAGTAGTTTACTACAAATTCGTCTCAATTTGAAATTTCTACAAATTTTTATTTTTATTTTTATATTTTCAATATATGAAAAATTACAAATTATACATATATATTGTTTTTTCCCTTATTTTTTTGAAAGTATTTTTTCCCATGATAAACATACAAGTTATAATAATTTTTTTTATAATAAACTTGATAATTGTTGATATCATTAAAATATAATAAAGTTTTAAAATGATAATAATTCAAAAGTACCTCTAAAGGACTTGAAAGAATTATTTCAACAGGAGATGTAATCAGTGATATATTTTATCTAACGAGGAAGAAAATTTTTATTAATTAAGTTATAATATCTTAAAAATCTCTTACAAACAAGCTTGCCATTTATTTCCAAATTTATCATTTATAATCCATATTAATCATTGATTTACCATTAACAATCATATGCTATAACATTTAATTGCCACTAATTTTGTTTTTCCAATTATTATTACATGCCAAATTGTTGAGATTTGTTTCCTATTTTATCTCCGTAATTTTATGAATTACCTCTTTAATTTGCTAGATTGTATATAATCGGTAGTTTCATAGATTGTAATATTTGATTCCTTAATTTTTGTAAATGTCGATAACGGTAGGCTAGTATGTCTATATATTTGTACAAAATTATTCATTACGATTATCAATGAAAAGAACCAAAGAAGTATTTGTCCTAATTTCTTTCAAATTGGTATCAGAGTTGACCTTCTTTTGTTTCATTGATCCTTAATCAAATTATTTTTTTCCCTTAAAATATGACTGGAAAAGATGTTGAATCGTCTGGTTCAAAATCTGTTCCTATTGTTGTTCAATCTGAAGGTGTTTTCAATGTTGGAATCACCCTTAATGATTCAAATTATGATTGGCGGTCTCAATTAATGGAGATGCATATTGCTAAAAGGGAGAAACTCTCTTATATCGTGGGCAAAATAAAACTTCCTCTTGAATCTGAAGATGGATATAAGAGGTGGTATGCCGACAATCAAAAAGTAAAAAGATGATTTTTGATGTCCATGAATCCAAAAATTATGAAGAGGTACCTACATGTGCCAACAACTCATAAAATTTGGAGTGCTTTTATCAAAGGCATTCTATGATGGAGATGATGAGTTATGGATTTTTACCTTGAATCAAAAGGCTTTCTCCACCAAACAAGGTAGGAAGTCTCTTATAGAATATTATAGAGAATTAACTGAAATTTTTTATGAGTTGGATCATCAGGATAAAGTTATTATGAAAGATCGTGATGATTTTGTTGCATATCAAAAGTCGGTTGAACGACTAAGGGTGCATGTTTTTCTTGTTGATTTAGACGGAATGTTTGAACAGGTTCATGGAGAAATCTTGCGTAAAGAACCAGTCCTGAATATGAAAGAATGTTATGCATAAATTCGAAGAGAGGCGGCACGTCAAACGGCATTAAAGGAGGACAAGGAGAACTCTAAAGCAACATTAGCGGTGTCTCGAAACAAACCAAAGGTTACCAGTGATGCTAAAAAGTATTGTACACATTGCAACCAAGCTGGACATCTCAAAGATCACTATTTTAAGCTTATGGGATATCCAGATTGATAGGATAATAATCGGGCACCACGAAAAAAGGATTCCAAATGAAAGCCTATTATCACTATTGTTGAAGAAGGTGCAGATGATGATTTCATTGAAAAAACCTCAAGTCTGGTAGCATTCGTAAATGACTGTGGTAAGATTTCTACACCTATTTTTAATAGTGCATGGATAATTGATTATGGTGTTACTGATCATGTTACTTTTGATTCTAGATAAGTTAATGGTATTAATCTATCCTCAAAAAAAAAATTAATTTTACTGCCAATGGGGGTAAAGCCCTAATTATTGGGAATAACTCCTTAATCCTTACTAATAATCTTAATCTTGACTCTGTTTTGATTGTCCCATCCTTAAATTATAATACCTTATCAGTTTCTCAAATTACCAAAGCCTTATCTTGTATTGTTATTTTTTGACCTGACCATTGTGTGTTTAAGGATATCCAAACAAAGAGGACGATTGGTTGTGGTACTAGGAAAGGAAAGTTTTCTTATTTAGACTTAAGGATAGAAAATTTGGACAAGCTGCAATAAGTTTAGCAATAGATAGTCCTAAAGGGGAGAATAAAAGATCTAAAATTTTATTATGGCAACGACGGTTAGGACATGCATCTTTTGGGTATTTTAAAAAATGATTCTCTAGTGTATTTAAAATTATTGATGTTTCTAGTTTTCATTGCGAAGTTTGTGAACTTGCTAAGAGCCATAGTGTCTCTTATCGTTTGATTTTTAATAAAAGTCCTATTCCTTTTATAATTATTCATTTTGATGTTTGGGGTCCTTCAAAAGTTTCCAATCTAAGAGGATCTCATTGGTTTGTCATCTTTATTGATGATTGTACTAGGATGACTTAGTTATGAATTATGAAATCTAATGGAGAAGTCAATCTCTTATTCCAAAGATTTCATAAAATGGTTAGAACTCAATACAATACACATATTCAAGTTCTTCATAGTGATAATGAAGGGAAGTATAATAGTTTCAAACTTAAGTCTTTTTTAGAGGAATAAGTAATTGTTCATCAAACAACATGTCCAGATACACCTCAACAAAATGGGATTGCTGAGAGAAAAAATTGTCATCTTTTGAAAGTGGTATGTGCTTCCTTGTTCGAAGCTCATATGCCACCATCTTATTGGGGAGAAGCTCTTATCTCTGCAGTGTATTTTATCAATCGATTTTTCTCCCATTCCATTGAGTTTCAGACACCACTTTAAGTTCTTAACAAATGTATAAGTGCTCATTCTATCCTAAATTTACAACCTCGTATCTTTGGATGTGTTATCTTTACCCACTTACATAAATACCAGTATCATAAATTAGCCTTATGAGCATTGAAGTGCATGTTTATTGGATATGTTATGCATCAAAAGGGATACAAGTGTTATCATCCTCCAACTAGATGAATATTTATCACTTTGGATGTGGTTTTTCATGAGAATTTGATGTATTTTTCCTCTAAGTATGAACTTTAAAGGGAGACTCAAAAGAAAATTCAGATTTTTAACTATACTCATATTGAACTCGATATGGGTAAAGAAGTTTCTGGATCAATAGGTATGAGTCCAGTTGTTGAAGATACACGTCCATTAATTGAAGATACATGTCTAGGTCCAAGTATTGAACTTAGTGTATTGGATGAAGAAATTAGTTCATTGGATGGTGAAACAGGTCTATCTAACTCTCTTTTTGAAATATCACACCAGTTAAAACTACCAAAGAAACAATTGTTGGAACGAGTCACCAGAGGTATTCTTAGGAAAACTTATGAATCTGAAATATCCAATAAAGTTAAGTATCCTATGAGTCATTTTGTGTCTAACCAAAATTTATCTAAATCAAATAAATCTTTTATGAATCAATTTTCTGTTGTATCTATTCCTAACAGTGTGCAGGAAGCCTTAACTGATTCAAAGTGAAAGGTTGTTATGAATGAGGAAATGAAATCCTTAAAAAAGAATGAAATATGAGATCTTGTTGAATGTCCACTTGGAAAGAAGTCAGTTGGATGTAGATGGGTTTATTCGGTGAAACATAAAACTGATAGTATCGTTGAACGCTTTAAGGCGAGACTAGTGGAAAAATGGTACACTCAAACTTATGGGATTGATTACATCGAGACTTTTGTTTATGTAGCTAAGATCAATACTGTTAGAATGTTGTTATCATTAGCTGCAAATATGGATTGGCTCTTAAAGCAATTTGATGTGAATAATGCTTTATTGCATGGAGAGCTAACGAAAGAAATCTATATGGATCTTCCACCAGGATGTACGGTGCCGAAAAGGAGAAGGGAAAGGTGTGTAGATTGAAAAAGTCAGTATATGGACTGAAACAATTTTCAAGAGCCTGATTTGGAAGATTTACAAAGTCTATGAAAGCATTCGGATATTGTCAAAACAACTCAGATCATACCTTATTCTTTAAAAGGAATCAAGGTAAAATCACTGCTCTCATTGTTTATGTTGATGACACAGTGCTTACAGAAAATGACATAGAAGAAATGAAGTTACTACAAGTGTACTTGTCAAAGGAGTTTGAAATGAAAGATCTCAGCTCCTTAAAATATTGCATTGGGATTGAAGTATCTCTATCAAAAAGGGAAATATTTATGTCCCAAAGAAAGTATACACTTGACTTGTTGAGAGAGACAGGTATGTCTGTTTGTCAACCGATTGATACACCAATGGAGGAAGGATTGAAGTTGTGTGTCGAATCAAATCAAGTACCAGATGACATAGGGAGATATCAGAGGCTCGTGGGAAGGCTGATGTACTTAGCACACACAAGACTGGATCTTGCATATGCATTGAGTGTTGTAAGTCAGTTTATGCATAATCCGGGAGAACAACATATGAATGCAGTCCTACACATTTTAAGATTCTTGAAGTTTGCTCCGGGAAAAGGGATAATGTTCACTAAGAAGGAGGATTGGTAGAGTGTAAATGTTTATACATATACTAATTGGGCTGGAGCAATAGATGATAAAAGATCCACTTCTTGTTACTTCACTTTTGTAGGAGGCAATCTTGTTACATGGAGAAGTAAGAAGCCGAATGTTATTGCTTGTTTAAGTGCAGAAGTTGAATTTAGAGGGATGGCGCTGGAACTTTGTGAAGTATTATAGCTAAGACTTTTGTTACAGGATTTGGGTTACCAGCCTAAGCATCCGATTCAACTATTTTGTGATAATAAAGCAGCATATGATATTGCCCACAATCCTGTCCAACATGATCAAACAAAGCATGCTGAAGTAGATAGATTTTTCATCAAGGAAAAGTTGGACGACAAGGTTATTGAGCTGCCAAAAATTTACTCGAAAGATCAATTAGCTTATATTCTTACCAATGCTGTCTCAAGATAAATCTTCTTCAAGTGTCTCAGCAAGTTAGGTATGTATGGCATGTATGCACCAACTTGAGGGGGGTGTTGAGATTTTTTTCCTATTTTCTCTTCATAATTTTAGGGAGTACCTCGTTAATTTGCTAAATTGTATATAATCGGTAGTTTCCTATATTGTAATACTATATTCCTTAAATTCTGTAAATGTCCATAACGGTAGACCAATTTATCTGTATATTTGTACATAATTATTCATTACGATTGTCAGTGAAAAGAATAAAAAAAAAAGGTTTTATCTTAATTTCTTTCAAGTTAATTTTGTAAAAATGTGAAAATTTACAAAAAAATAAAAAATAAATGAGTTATAAATTTCCACATTTATCAAACAAAATCTAAAATTCGATTTAATTCTTTTTTACAACTCTAGTTAAAAATTAAATAAAAAATATTATTTTTAAATTTACAGCTTATATTTGCTCAATATACTGTATATTTTGCGTACCGAATTAATACCATCGTTTTATTATGTGAATTATTAAAAAGAATAAAAGGAAAACAAAACACAGAAAAGATGCTGACGCTGACTGACTGAGCGTTGTCAAAGACACGGTGACAATGACACTAACTTAACTTTACATGAAAAAGAAAATATAAAATGCAATATAATAAATTGAGAAAATAAAACGAAGAAAAAAATCATTTTCACAATTTTTTTCCCTTTTTTCTTGAATTCTTAAATTTCTATATAGCAATTATTGCATCTGAATTTCAAAAATTATTATTTGAGCCATTTCAAATTCATGAATTCCTTTTGTGCATTATTAAATCCCAAATTAGACTCTATATGTATTCAAATAAATATTTAAAAACTAAATGTAAAATAAATAATTTTTATAGTGCACTACGAAGTAAGTTTTAATTTGGTACGTCAAATATAATGCATAGTAGTACGTATATATGGACTATTTATTTTTATTCAGTAATTAATATTTTTGATACATTTAGTATAATTAGGATATTGAATCATTTTCAGAGTAAAAAAGTGACTTTATATATATATATATAGTGATGAAAAATATAAATTAAATTTTACTTAATTAAAAAATTATTAGAGGTTTTAATTACATGTAATTTCTTATTAAAAGAAAGAAAGAAAAGCCAACTAATAAGGGAAAGGGAGAGCAGATGAAGATAAGGTTTACGTAAGAAGGCACGAGAGAGAGAGCGAGTGGGTGGTGAGTAGTTGCCTTTCTTTGCTTTTCATTTTGGCTTTATGGATAATTAATTGATTATAGATCCAAATCAAGATCATTATTTATTATTATTACTATCATCATTATTGATAAAAGTTCGGATAACCGAGTTCTTCTCTATGTTGGAATCAGAGATTGCCTGAATATTTGAAAATAAAAAATTTCAATGAAATTTTCAACGAAAAAAATTTCGAAGGTCAAGTCTGAATATTATTTTCGGAACAATTTTAGAGAAAATTGGCTAAAACATAAATACCCAAAAAATTATGTTCATTTATAGAGATAGAATACTGCCACATATAAGATTAAATTTTCCAGTAATTAGAGTGAATTCCTACTTTAAATAAGAATTTCGTTTAGAAAGATATTTTAGCGAATTAGAAAATTGAGTTGAAACCTTTCAAATAGGCCTTTTATGTATTTTAGGTAATTGAGTATCTTTATCCTACTATAACTCCAAAAATAACTATGTACCTGGCTCTAAGCTCGGATTTGGGGTAACTGGGATAACTAAGTGACAGGCTATTCGATGGAGTCCGGTTATAAATTTTGATTATCAATTATTATTATTGCTATTCAAAAATGATTATTTGTTCTTTTGGTTTACCCCACAATTAGGTATTGTTATCCCTTATTTGCTCATTGCAAATATGGGTCACAATTATTGGAATCAAATCCAAAAATCTAATTGAATGAAATTCTATAATTGGAGTTTTTTTAATATAATTTTTTTAGGATTCCGATCCGTTTGAGATTTCCAAATATTACCCTTATATTGATAAAAAAATAAAGAATATGTTTGTATAGTTATTAATTTTTTTAATTTGAACGTCAAGAGTAAATTTATAGTTGTTTGCCTAACTTTTTGTAATGGGTTCTTTTCACCAAAAAGAATCAACTTGACATCAACCCATATTTGTCAATTTTTCACGCAAATCTCTAGAGAGAGAAAGAGATAGATTCTGTAAATTAGTTTCCATCCTTTTCTTGTTCAACACAAATAAAGTGGATCACAGTTTTTATACGCGATCATGCTCGATTATGATCCAAGAAATTTTGGCAAGTCTCTTCTATTGCCGGCGGTCTAAGATTTCTACATTTATGTCAATAAATCTAATTAATAACCTTGTCTTTAGATGAATTTGTAATAGTTTGACAAAAATATTATTATTTAATATAGTATAGCCTCCATAAAAAAAATTTAGCCTTCTTCTATACCTGGATTCAAAGGTTTTTATTTTGTCCGTCAGTTCATTTACGGACAGTAGCTCCTCTGCTCTTTCGTTTTATTTTTTTTATTAAATTTATATTTGTATTTTTCAATTTTTTTTGTGTGTTTTTTCGTTTTTTTAATTATTTCTTTAATAATTTTCAAATCAGTATAGATCTTAAATTTTAAATTTTATTCATTATTTTTTATTGATTTTTGGTTTTTTTATATTTTGGTTTAAATAAATTCAGAAATGAAAACTTTATTTTATATTTGATTTTCGTATTTATCCAGATTTTATTTGTATTTTTATAAATTTAGTTTATTTAGTTAGTGTTGAATGCAATTTAATTTTTTCATCATGTAAGTTTATTCTCCACATTTTGAGGTTATTGTCTTCCTTTATGGAAGTTTTATTCCTTTTGGAATAAGTTTTTCCATGAATAACGGATGGATTGAGTTCTCTGTTGAAAGTTAGATTATCCGTAGCATGTTACCATTATGATTATCCATTATTTTTATCGAAAAAATTCAGAGATATATTCCAGTAATTTTATTAATTTCGTACATCTTATGTATTTTTAAATTTTATAAATTTATTTGTACTTTTTAGATGTATTTTTTATATTATGAATGAAGATTTACATTGTATTAAAAAATTATAGTATTAAGTAATTCATTAGTATCAGAGATAATGAACATAAGAAATAAAATTAATGAGTGCAAATATGGAAAAAAATTATTAAAACTTTATTAAAATTACAGATATTTTGAATTTTTTAAAAGACAAAAATAGTTATTTTAGGATTGAGGGAATATACAAGCCAAACGAATATAAGAGAGTTTATGTTCAATGTATGCAACTAATGCAAGTCATAAATTAAAAAAGTATATATATATATATATATATATATATATATATATATATTTTAATTCAATGAATCATCACCCACCATGGGATGTATTAAATTTTTGTATTCAAAATTGTGACAAGTTTGTACTAAGTCATGCATTTGTTGACAAATGAAACCGCAAAAATACGTATTTTGCAAATACAAACAGAAAAATAAAATATGTAAATACAAATAACATGTGCTTGACTGTAACATATATGTAAATACAAAGAAGAATTGCTTGCCCCTCTTTTATCCATAGTATTGTATTATGAGAAAATTTCATACTTGAGCACCAAATCTATTATATAACCTCTATTTTTTCCATATTATATTTTTGAGTGTGAAATTCGAACCTAATTAATTGAAAAAAATAATCAGACTTTTAACTGTTAATTGGCGTTGATTCCCATTTAAGCTCTATATTTCACGGTATATTATCATGTTATAGTTCTCATTGGAATAGGACAAATCATGGCATTTTGGAATATTTTTAAGGCTAAACGTGCAAATCGATCTCTAATATTTGGAAAAAAAAACAGCGCAGTTTCTAAATTTTTATTTGGTACAATATCATTCCTAATATTTTAAAATTAGAGTAATTTAACCTCTAAAATTACGGTTGGTGCTTAAAAATTTGATACATATCCTCAAATATTTGATCAATTTTTTTAGGATCAAATTGTTTTGATTTTCAAATTTTAAGAGTGGTATTGCACTAAATAGTAATATGTCATGCTCATTGCTTGGAGAATACCTTTCACCTCATAAGCATAATGATAAATTAATAACAACTTTCCATTCCGGCATTCCTTCCTTATTTTCTCCAACAACTATTTACTGTATTTGTGTCACCCATTTGTCCATATTTTATAATTAATATATCATTAGAACAGGTGTAAACTTTAGGGGGCAAATGAAAAAATCATGTATAGGGTTAAGAAATTTCCAAAAGTTGAGAGTACAATTTGCAAATTAACCCCTAAATTTTATACATTGGAATGAGCACATGTCAATTTTTAATTATAATAAATTGAAATATCAAAAATTGAATTTAGTAAATATCATAAACCGAAATTGAATATGACTTTTATACTAATCGAAACAAACTGAAAACTTCTTCTTATATTAGTGATAATTCCGAATATTTTATAAAAGGGAAAGGCCTTTGATATGAATGGGAGTAAATTAATGGTTAGCAAGATGTGAGGTGTCTGATTAGATATAAAAAAGGCTAATCCGGTTGGTTCGGATGTTAGCACTCTGATGCTTAAGTTAATAAGCTAAAGAAAATTGTTAGGACATTAGAGGGAGTAGAGAGTAAGAGGGAATCAAGGAGTGTCGAGTTTTAAAATGAACATGCTATTTATAGTATGCTCGAAAGCTTGAACACAATGCTATAGGCTGATATGAAGGTGACCGTTTATAGGCGATGATTGATGAAAGCATATATCAGAGTTTCAGTATGTTAAGGATAATCTTGTCCGATCGGACAACCTTGATCCACGCATCTTGATTGACTGGTTGAAAAGACCAAGGTGCCCTTGGACTTTTTTAAGGTCGGATTTTCTTGAAAGGCCATTGATGAGCTGGATTTTGTTAAAATATTGAGCATTAAAGCATATATTAGAGTTTCGGTATGTTAAGGATGATCTTGTCCACTCGGACAACCTTGATCCATGTATCTCGTTTGACTGGTTGAAAAGATCAAGATGCTCTTAGACTTTTTTAAGGTCGGATTTTTTTGAGAGACCCTTGATGAGCTGAATTTCGTTAAAATGTTGAGCATTATGAATTAGTAAAACTGAAACAATTTTAGATTTAGAAAATTTTATTAAGCAGATCAACTCATTTAATAAATTTGGATAATTTATCAAATTCAATTAATAAATCAAAATTTATATATTTTCTTAACTAAATTGAAATAACCGAATTGGTTCGGTTCGGTTTCGATTTGGCTGTTATAAGCAATATGTGCTCCTACTGACACACCCTATTACATCCCCGCTCTCCGTCTCTTTTCTTTGGTTTTATACCCTTTTCCCTTCGTTGTCAATTCGTCACCGAGCTCTTCTTCATCTCTTCGCATCTTCGTCAGCCGAAGCTATACTTTCCGACGACATTCCGGTATTTGTTCCGGCCATGCGCCACCGCCACCGGAAAGGTAGAACCGTATCAAACTTGGAGTTGCCTATTCATCTCTCAAACATTATTTTTCATGGTTCATTAAACTTTAATTCCTTTAGGAAAAAATAATGTCGTATTTAAAGTAATTTTGTATGTGATTTTTTCCTTAATGATTGCACGAACTTGCTGAGATTTGTGAGATTCTGTTTAAGTGTTTTGGTTTTTGCTTTTCTATAGCGAGTTCTTAATGTGAATCAATGCCTAAAAAAGTGCTTGCAAATTGATAACTGCCCTATAATTTTATGTTTTAGCTGTCCATTTTAAAGCTCTCTGCATAATAAAAGCTTCACTGGTCGTTTAAAATGTTTGTGATGCTTGCAAATGATCTCTGCAAAATCTGTTTCAGCTGGTTCACTCTTGAGGTGCTTTACTGTTCATTTCACCTCCTACCTTATAGCATCGACCAACCAAGCTTTAACACAGTATACAATGTCTAGGAACAACAGAAAAAGATACATTTTTGTTTTTCAAAATTCTCCTATTTTTAATAACTTTTTTTATTAAAAAAAAAAACTTGGCCATTTCATACATGCTTAGACTGCAGCATAAAAATATAACAAAAGAAAACTTTATTTTGTGCAGGCTCAAGCTAAATAGGATGTCTTTTAGTTGCTGTTTCACCAATTGTAATGTGGATATCTTGGGCAACGTCAATATGTCTTCCTTCCATTGTTAGAAGATGCGATTCCCAATTGCCTATCAAGGAACAAAGAACAACGTGGACAAGCTCAGGTCCATTCTTTATTCATATTTTACCCATGCCGAAAACCTCTTTAATTTGTAAAGTTTCTGTTAGTGATCAGTGGTCAATCAGAAGCCTACCGTTTTTTCAATGAGGTCAAGTTGAAATATGTGGAAATGAGGCATAGTTTACCGGGTTGGAATTCAGTAAGTTGGTGGGAGCTTGGATGGCTTTATTTTGACAATTTTTATTTAAAATTTCTCGCTCGTATAGTCTATTAGTAAAACTACTTGAAGATACTGGAAGGTCTAACTTCAAGGAAAGTTATTTTTCATGGGTTTAATCAATTCTAAATTATTGGCTTTAATTTGAAGCTGTCCCAAGTTTAATTAAAGCTAAGATGTCCTTTCTCTCTTCAAGTTTTCAGCAGTAAAAGCAAGACATTCCTTTCTTGTTCTTTTGCCAGAAGAAAGGAAAAATACAATGAGTTTTAGTTGCAGATCCATGTTCCTATGGGGAACATGGATGTCTCCTCCCATTACTATGAGCTCTTTACCAACAATTCATAATTGTAGTAATAGTGAAAGAAACTTTTCCGTGCCATCAATGCCTCTTTTTCTTCCTTGTCCTTCAACGTCACTACTTAATGCAAATACAATACTTCACCTAAAGGCATCATCAAGGAGTAGCCCCTGTTCTAATAAGGAAATATTAATTACCAGAGGAAATCCCTTTTCTTTTAGTTTTCCTATGGAGGGTGATGGTGGTTGCAATAATAACAATAACAACAACAACAACAATAATAACAATAATCCTGTTGATCCATGGTGGTGGAATGATGGAAGTGGTGGTTCAGAGAATTGTGACCCCTTTTTCTTGTTTTCATGCTGCTCTGTGGTGTTCTGGAGCTACATCCACTTACAATTGGCTTCTTCAGCACTCGCACGAACAACTCTTTCTGAAAAGGAAGAGGCTAAAGAATCTGTTTGGGAAGTTAAAGGAAGCAAGTGGACCAGGCTCATTCCTGATTTGTTCAAGGATGAATTTCTTGTTGCTCCTCCATCATCTTCACATTATAATGCATCATCATCATGGTTGCAAATTGGTGTAAATTTGTGGTTACAATGCAAAACCCTCTTCACTGGCCTTATGCTTCCAGAAGGATTTCCTCAGAGTGTTACCTCCGATTACTTAGATTACTCTCTATGGCGGGCTGTCCAAGGTATTGCCAGCCAAATAAGTGGTGTTCTTGCTACCCAGGTACAAACCATTCTTTATGTATTTTTTGTCGTGCTTTTCTTCAATTTCATGCTCTTTAAATTGTAGTGCTGCCACACTCTATTTATATATTTCATTATTTATTTTAATAAACATATGAGTAGGCGTTGCTTTATGCTGTTGGATTGGGGAAAGGTGCTATTCCAACTGCAGCTGCCATCAATTGGGTCCTCAAGGATGGAATTGGATATCTTAGCAAAATCATATTGTCCAAATATGGACGCCATTTTGATGTCAATCCTAAAAGTTGGAGGTTGTTTGCGGATCTTTTAGAAAATGCTGCCTTTGGATTGGGGATTTTGACTCCTGCTTTTCCTCATCACTTTATTTTCATTGGTGCTGCTGCTGGAGCTGGACGGTCTGCTGCTACTCTTATTCAGGTATTTCAACCTATGAATGCCGTCCTGCAGTGTTAAACAAGACTTCTGGTCATATCATTGATTTTGTAGTTCTTTACATCCTTCTTACTGCTATAAATGATGCTTGTTAATCTTGACAAGAAGAATATGTTAACAAGCAAAATCATGCAATTTTCTGAATTTTTAAACACTTGATACTTATTTTGCACTTCAATGTTCTCTTTGGATGTGTTTTTCATTCATGTTTCAACTATGTCCAGTAAATGTTTGTTTGGGCTTCTTTTTTTTTAAGTATTTTCCTTTGTCATGCATTCATTTCCTAAGGTAAAATATCATGTTTATAGTCTGAAATCCTTAAAAAAATTCTATTATTAACCTGATGCCATTATATAGAGGTGCTGAAACTTGACATTTTTTAGGCGGCTACAAGGAGCTGTTTTCATGCTGGTTTTGCTGCTCAAAGGAACTTTGCTGAGGTATAACAATGTTACTTGAGTTATTCTAAAAGTGAAGTATCATGTACTTGAAGATAGAGTTTAGGAGGTTTTTACTTCTATTTGTCAAGCCGGATGGTGGCTTAGCTGATTCTGTAATATCCTGAATTACTTTAATATTCCTGTTGCCTTGGTTTATAGCTATTCTTTCTAAAACTAATTATTAATTCTAGGTAATTGCAAAGGGAGAAGCTCAAGGAATGGTGAGCAAGTTTCTTGGTATCATGCTTGGTATAGGACTGGCTAATTGCGTAGGCTCTTCTATTCCCCTTGCACTTGCTTCTTTTGGTGTGGTGACATGGATCCACATGTTCTGTAATTTGAAGTCATACCAATCCATTCAACTGAGGACCTTAAACCCCTATCGAGCGAGTAATTTATCTATTCTTTCATTTATCTTTTCTCCCAATTGGAGTATGTTGGCTACTTCTTGCTTTTCTCCTCAATTGAACTTATATGATGGAAATGAAGTTATGGTTTATGCACAAAAGATTTAGCCGAGCTGTCATTATGATGCAACATGGAATGGGAGTTGATTGGTCTTTTATCATTTATGTTTAGCATATGTGATAGTATAATTAAGACTTAGAATGGATCGGTCCAGCACTATTATTTGCAAGACAAAGGTGAATCTGAGTGGAGGCAATCATGTTCACCATAAAAAGTTAATGCATAATGCATTGCAATTTGGATGCACTAAACATGAATGGTTAGCAAATTTGAAAGCTATCCAGAACATGAGCCAGAGTTGCCTATCCCATTGTGCTATATTTCTAGGGAAGTAATGTTTTCAAAAGGATTTGAATACTTTTTTGATGATTGAGTTCATTTCAGTTGAGCTCAAGCATCTTAAATGCCATATTCGTCAGAGTCCATGTTTGAAATGTAACACTTAGCACAGCTTGAGTTGAAATTTTGAGCCCTGAATTTTTGGAATTGAATTGATTTTGAGTAGTGCATTGCGTTCACTTGGCTACGCCTTTAGTTATTAATTTGAATAGGAAGGCTGGGCTGCCATTAGTAACATTGTTTTCCAGTATCTCAAATTATTGCATTAAATTTAGCTCATCATATAATGGAAACCGTTCTCTTTTTGTTCCCACAGGCATAGTTTTTAGTGAATATCTAATCAGTGGCCAAGTGCCTCCAATCAAAGAGGTTAATGATGAGGAACCGCTTTTTCCAGCTCTTAATATAAGTTTTACAAACAAAGTGAGTTGCTTTCTATTTGGCATTCTCTTGGAAGTTTCAATTCATGATTTCAGATGATTGGTGCTGTTCGTGTCACAAGAAATGTTATAGGTTGGAGAGTGAACATAAGTGTAACTCACATTATATTTATTGTGCTGTGGAATATTTCAGCCACAATCAGTTGCGCTATCTTCTGAAGCAGTGGATGCAGCTGCGGAAATTGAGAGGCGGTTGCAGTTGGGGTCAAAGCTCAGTGATGTTGTGAACAATGAGGATGATGTGCTTCAACTTTTTAATCTGTATAAAGATGAAGGCTACATTTTGACTGAGCATACGGGAAGATTCTGTGTAAGTGCATATGTTACCTCTTTTGTTATATATTAGTTTAGTGTGCACATGGGTTGCATATAAAAAGTTAGACTTGAAAAATATATATTTTATGATTTTTATAATTTATGAATCGATAAACAATTATAGAAAATTTATTATGAGTAAATTAACTATACAATTACAGTATATTTTATTTAAAATTACAGTATATTTTATTTAAATTCATTTCAGTATATTGAATTTTTTTAACTTCTTTTTCATTGGTGTCTTCGCAATTAATTTTAACATCAATTCATTGCATTATTTAGATTTATAAAATAAACATTAGGGTATTAATGTCAGTTTTTTTAACCTTTTTTTTGAAAAAAAAGCTTATAAATTTATTATAGTTTTATTCATTGTGGAAATAAATTAAAGCTCAAGAAACAAGAAATAAAAATTGTTTTTACAGATATATTCAAAAAGTTCTAGATCTGTTCAAATAAATTTTAACTCGAGCGCAGTTTTATTCAAAAATTTGTAAATCTGTTCTAGTAAATTATAACACAAGAAAAAAAATGTTAACTTTTTATATTATTTAGGATATCTATATGTCTAACTCTTTCCATAGTGAAAAATTAATAGTCCTATAAATTAATCATCCTAAGACAAAAAAGAAAAAAACTTTACACCACAGAGATTTGTCTAAAATAGAGAGAGGTGTTATTTTGCCGATAATATGAAAATGAACAGTTACTTTTGTCTAAAAAAAATCTTCATATATAGATATTTGAATTAGGGATGAGCAAAGAAAATCGAAATTTCGGTTAACCGAAAAATCGATCCGAAATAAAACCGAATTTAGGTTAACCGAATCGAACTTTTAGATTTATTGTTTTTAGTTTAAAAAATCGGCGGTTAACCGATCCGAAATCAAATCGATTATATATATATATATATATTTTATAAATTATATTTTAAATTTTAAATTTATATTTTTCAATATTTGTGTAATTTATAAATATTATGATATATAATTTTGTAAAATATTATTAAAATATATGTTTTTAGTGAATAAACATTAAAATTATCTTATTATTATTATTATTATTATTATATGTGTATAATTAGCACTCTGTTGTTAATTTTATATTTAATATATTTAATTTTTATAATTAATTATAAAAATTTTATTTTTATTTTTATTCTTTTAATGGATATTATATTTAATTTGTATTTTTTCATTTTTAAAGCATTTTTAACTATTAAAAATAATATTACAAATTATATAATTTATTAAATTTATATATTAATATTTTTTTAGTGGTTAACCGATAAATCGATCCGAAAAATCGAGTTAAAAATCGAAATCGATATAGTTTTTAACCGAAATTAATGAATTGGTTTAATAAAATTGTTAATGGACTGGTTTATTGGTTTATGCTCACCCCTAATTTGAATCTGCATATTTTGCCCCTGGCTTTTGTCCCAGCTTAAAGAGCTTAACAAGGATATAGCTAATGTATTGTATCACTTGTATACTTCGTTTCTTCCTAATCCAATGTTTTTTTTTTTTTTTTTTTTTGCTTTTTTTTAAAAATCCCCACATAATTGTGTTGTCTGCAACATGAAATCTCACGACTCAAACTCTCAATCCGCTTGTCAATTTCTTCTTCGTGTTGGCTGTCTTGAAATGAGTGAAGTCCCATTTAGGTAAAAGCAGAAAATAGGATAAGAAGCAATTGCCTAGAGAATGCTGTATTTTTTTTTCCTTTTCATTTTCTTGGTGTTTCTCCAAATGGTGGAGATAGTGAATCACCATTAGAAAGCATATAGTCAAGGAAACAAGATATGAACAGACTACTGCTTTTTTATAGTTGATCCACTTTTGCAAAGATAGTTATATCCATTTAGAAACCTTACCAAAAAAGAAGGTTTAGTACTTGAATTTTCATTTCTCTTATTCGAGAATGAAGGTATTAAAGCTTGACATTAAGCTTACCATTGTTCTTTTTGTTTTGCACTCTCGAATTATTGAGCGGAATCAGGTAGTGCTTAAAGAAAGTTGTTCAGCACAAGACATGCTTAAGGCACTATTCCAAGTGAACTATTTGTACTGGTTGGAGAAAAACGCAGGAATTGAAGCAAGAGGTACTTCTGCTGATTGCAGACCAGGGGGAAAGCTACAAATATCTCTGGAATATATGCAAAGGGAATTTGTCCATGTTAGAAACGATAGTACATCAATGGGTTGGGTCGCTGACAGACTTATTGCAAGGCCTTTACCGAATCGGATATGTCCAGGT
Source organism: Excoecaria agallocha (assembly GCA_037975025.1). Classification (NCBI taxonomy): domain Eukaryota; kingdom Viridiplantae; phylum Streptophyta; class Magnoliopsida; order Malpighiales; family Euphorbiaceae; genus Excoecaria; species Excoecaria agallocha. The sequence goes on along the minus strand of JBBPFJ010000362.1, from coordinate 54,904 downwards.
AATCCAGCCTCATTAATGGCAACGTGAGCTATGCTTTCATGTTTATATGTTGTTGAAATCCCTTTTGTTGTATTGCACTTCCTACTGCAAAAATGCTATAGTTGATCCAATTTAATCATCCATACCCATGCCTAATGACATTTTGGAATATCACGAGCAAGGAAGCAACGCAGTTAATCTCTTGCACTGAATACAGATACTCATTTTACAAGTTATGGTCTCATGTCAAACTGTAGATAACTTCCCGTTAAAGGATGGTCTTAGGATTGAAATTTAGTCTTTTAGCAATTCTGTTAGCGATTTTATATAATTGTAAAATAACCACTGCCATTACTGTTTAGCTTAGATGTCATAAGTTTTATTTCTTTAAGCATTGTTACGGTATATTTGTTCTCTGCCCTTATTTTTTATGGCTAAATTCTAACAATTTTAGTGAATAGTTTGCAAATTAAATTAGGCAAGGGCAAAATTGTCCATGCACTTTTTGTAAAAGTGCAATAGCTTAGATGTCATAAGTTTTATTTCTTCAAGTATTGTTATGATATATTTTTTGGTCTATGATCTTTCGGTTTCCGGTCCGGCTCTATTGAGCACACGGAACTGACTAATCGACTAATCCGAAGTCGGGTACTATCAGATCCATAATTGGGAACGATCCTACCAATGGCGTATGCTCTATACGTGAAGCGAGGATTAAACCTAGGATTTCGTTTAAGGGAATTCGAGTTTCTTACCACTCGAATCAACAATGATATATTTGTTCTCTAACCTTAATTTTTATGGCTAAATTGTAACAATATTAGCGAATAGTGTGCAATTTAAATTAGTCAAGGGCAAAATTGTCCATATCTTTTTTACAAAACGTGCAATATCGCCCGTAATTTATTTTAGTGTAATGTTGCCTTATACTACTAAAATTAGTGTAATTTAGCTCCGACCATCAAATGCTTCTGACTCCGTCCAATTTTCCTCTCACGTGAATCTGATATAGTAATGAGCAATACTTGGATAATTCGTGGCATAAAAGATAAACGTGAAACTCCCTTTGTACTTCCACAAAAAAATACAATATTAACAGAATTTGTACAATTCGGTCCTACTATCAAATCTTGTTGGCTACATTTTTCGTGAAAATTGGTCCTACTGTCAAATCTTGTTAGCTACATTTTTCGTCAAAATTAATTTGACATGGTAATATACACACGTGGCAAGGAGAGGGCTAAAAATTCTTAATTTTCCAATTTTGAATTTGCAAAAAATCAAATATTTTTTGGTCCGTTGTTTTCCATATCTTCACAGTTTTGAAGATAAGCTTTTTTTTTTACTAATATCCAATCTTACTAATTGTGGCTGCAGCTGTTTTTTTTAATTAATTATCTACTTAAATTTTAATTTAAAAATTGAGAAATTTTAGATTTGTGAAAGAACGATAGCAACAATGAATTTGTACAATAGCAAACATATTCAATTAGTCCTTCAGCTAGTACAAAAGAGATCAGAAAAGCCCTTGCTGCTTCTACAAATTCGGTCATGCAGAGATAAGACTTTTCTACGTATTTAGGATTGTCTATCTGAAAATTTAGAAAACATTGAAAGAGTTAATGTTCTATTAATGGAGTGTAATTTTAGAATTTCACACGCCCTTCTTGCCATGTGTTTTCCATGCGCTTCTCATTTGTCACGTCAAATTAAATTCGCATGAGCAAAATATTAGACGGAGTAACAAAATTTTACTCGCCATTAAGTTATAATTTAGCTAATTAGACTAATTTAGTGTGCAAATGGCACGAGGAGGCCGCAGCCAATTCTGCGGACAAATTATTGTTTATGTTTGTGGGTATATCGGCCCAAATAATGATAAAGTTCGTATGAAATTGTCAACTTTTATCCAATAGTATAGCAGCAAGTAGATGAGCTTGGAAGACAGCTGCCGAGGCTCCAATCTCCAGGGCTCAATAGCAGCTTATATTTGTGTTTCAGATAAGGAAAAAGAACAGGTAAGTCGCTTACTATTATTGGATTTCTAAGATGAAATATGAAGCTGGAAATTGATAAATTACTGAACCAGCAATTTTGTACAACGAGCTGCATAAACTAGCAATGTACATTTTATCCTTTTCCTTCTCCTTTTTCTGTTATTCAATAGAATTTTTCTACCAGAAGCTATGCTGTTATACAGGGAGATAATTACAATCAATTATGAAATGTGGCTTTTACAAATAACAATTATCAATTTTACAAATGGCAAAATGACTAAATGATGTATTGGCAGTGTTACATGCTCACGGCTCTTGATGATACTTCTGATTCACCCTCTTGCAATTCCGCATCAACAGCCTCTACATTTTCCTACAGAAACAAAACACAAGTTAATACACCACAAGCATCGCATTTTAAACCTGAAACACAATAAGATTTAAGTACCAAACGACTATATTAGAGTACGCAATATTGCCTCTACAGACAAGATTATTATTATCCTTAACACCAACCAAGTTGATAATTCAATACCATAATTGCACCAATAAATAAGTTTGGTCAAAGATGCATACTGATATGGGCATCAGTCTGCCCCTAATAACTAAATTTATCAACCTCAGTTCAAAGATTAGGAATAGAGATATACCACCGATTCCTTCAGCTTATATTCTGCAAGATAATGCTCCAGTGCGCCATCCCCGCGAAGGATTTTTCCGCCACATCCAGGAGCATTTGCTGAACCTACAGACTCCTCATCAACCACAACAGCATCCACTCTATCACTTCCAGTTTTCATATCTGGGATCTGAATCATGGAAGCAACAAAATGGATATGCATAAATACCAACCACGACTTGCTTTATAGTGGCAAATGTTCATTACAAGCCATATTAATCATGTATACCTCATACATAGCTTCAGTTAAAATACTCTCAAGTATTGTTCTTAAGCCCCTCGCACCAGTATTCTTATCCATTGCCTTTTTGGCAATCAATCGTAAAGCTTTTTCTGTAAAATGCAGCTTCACCTGAAATTTTAAGTTCCAACAGTGAGAGAGAGAGAGAGAGAAGGAGAGTGACAGTGAGGAGAGAGGGTGGGACATAAAGAGAACATAGTGTCATACTTTATTCATGCTAAATAGTTTCTTGTACTGCTTGCCAAGAGCATTTTTGGGATCTGTGAGGACCTGTCGACGAAAATTTAAAAACTTTATTAAAGAAAAGCACATTCTAGGCTTTAATTCAAGTCTAGCTTGCATATTTTCAAGCAAAATAATGATGGAAGATGCATCATGTTGAAGGCATTATATATGAAAAAACATAAAAAGATGTAGCCATGCATTTCAATGCAGAATTGCAGCAAGCTCAGGATTTAGGAATTAGTCATGCTCAACCTGCTGAGAAGCTTGCTTTTGCAGGATGTTGTCTCTTAACACTAATCTGATTGAACCCATTCCCTAAGCAGGATGGGCAAAAGGTTTTAACTAAAGGCTCAGCCAGCTAGACAAATAAAACATAACTTCAAAATTCTATTATTATGGACCAGGCATGATTCAAATATAGGCCAACACCATTGGCCAGGGTCCAGGCCATGATTAAACAATTCTAAACTGACTTTCATAACACGCAAATTAGTAAAATTACAAATGTGGTCGGTGCCTAAATATTCTGATTGAATGCAATTGACATTATTAAATGAGGCCAAATATAGCACTTTCCACCTCGGAGGTACAACTAAGGTCAAGTATAAGTATTCCTAGTGACACACTTGGGCAAGTAAAATAGAAATCTGAAACGATTATTTCATGTACAATTCAACTGTGAAGACTAATAAATCAAAACCCAATGTTTGGCTTACTTTTGTCATACCAAAAACTTAAGATGATAGATTAAGCTGAATTTTTATTTCTTGAATGATTTGGCATTAGTAAATACTCATCATACGACTAAATTTCTATCACTAATTAATAGAATATTGATATTCCATTAAAAGACATGGCTGAGGCAGAAAAACTCACAAATATACCAGTGTTCATGATATATTACCTGCACGAGTTGGTCCTCAGTAAGAGCTGACAAACTAACTAATACAGGAAAACGTCCAATAAACTCTGGTATGAGGCCATAAGCTATGAGGTCAGCACTCTCAACCTGCAATGAAAAAGAAAAATTTTTAATTTACATATGGCAACATCTTCAACCAGGGCTTCTTCCTGCTAAATGACAAGCATGCTTCTCTCTATTTTAATATAAGAAAAATAGCACAATGGCTAAATTTTTAAACTATCATCTGGTCAACTTAGGAGATATTCATTCTTACAGATTCAAGCAAGGATGATGTGACTGCAGCATTTGTAACTCCACCACCCCTCATGTTAGCTCGAACTGGTGCTCCAAATCCAATTGAAGAATCTTGCCGCCTAATAAACATAAAAAATGGTTTCAACTTCAAGTTAAAACATCAAGAAACAGAACCAAGATATTTCACAGAATTTCTCAACAGAAAATGATAAGTAAACAAAGAGTACCTCTCTGAAATGGTCTTTTCAAGATCCACAAATGCTCCCCCACATATAAAGAGGATATCCCTTGTATCTATCTACATGATACGTAAGCATAGACTAAGAAAATGAAAATCAAATTCATAAAGTGAAAATATTTAGTATGCACTCTCAGCTATGCCGTCAGCAAAGATGAGTTTTCCAATTCTCAACATCTAGTAATTGACAAAAGAATGAGTTGAATTTGTCACCAACAAATTTTTAATTAATCAGTTGAAAACGATGAATCTAAACAAAAAGACAAACAAATAAAAAAAGCTTATCAACAGCTTTTTCCCAAGAAACATCAGTAAGAACATGATCCAAAACCTACAGATCAAGAGGCACCTGGCTTCATAAAGCATTATTATAGTACTTCCATTTTTTTCAACTCACTTGAACTCAATTTGGAGAATGTTTCCAAGGATCCCTTTTCAAAGTTCTGATACCTTTCCAGACTAGATTTTCAATTTATTGCGGCATTAAGTAATTTCAATTGCTTAAGTCCACTTTATAATTGTCCTACAACTCCTGTTAAGTGATCCTACAACCAGAATCCACGACTATGCACTCATATAGTCCATATTGCCACTTCCAAACGATCCACAACTTAGAAAATAAGATTGGCATAACCCACAGCTTAACTAAAGTCTCGAATAGCACTATATTCACCACAAACAAACACTATGTTTCACTTGGTAAGTAGCTAAAATTAAATAAAGCGGCATTCTTTCACGACTCTCTTCAATGACATTAGTTGATTTTGATACCTATTAGTCAGACACTCGTCTTTGGAGGCGATATATTTAATCTTTAATCTTTCTGGTTTTTCTTATGTTTGAGCTAAAAAATTTAACTGATTGATAATGGTGAATGCAAATCATGGATTTCATGTGTTTCCTTCATATCTATACTCATTATTTAGTTACATTTATTAATTGGTGACTCATTTCAATATTCATTAATATCTTGTGACGCATATAATATTTGTTCACCATCACAAGCAATTATTCTGAATGGTTTGACAGATCCATTTCCATTACACACAACCGTGGCTATGAGAGCAGCATTTCCAATGCAAGCAACTGCCGCCAATGCATGATTTAATCTTTAACTATAGACACACATACAAACATAAGTATCCATATAAGTTGCTCAGCACATCCATCAATGATTCTGGAAATCAGCAGTACAAAAGCTGGACCTGCAAGGTATAATAAATCTAGAGAGCAGGACAATGCACATCTTGGGACACTTACCTGTATGTTATCACCCCGAGGATGCTTCCTTGCCCCCTTCTCAGGAACATTAACTATCTGGACAAAATAAAAACCATACTTATGTACCATCATGGATTGTTACTGTACAAAAGTTGAAGGACAAGAGATGTACAAGAGAAGATATCCACTTGGCATGCCATTTGCTAACAAATTTATGATAAAAGTTCAAGTGTAACAGATGAACTCCCTGAAGTTTTATAGTCATCAAACTATCATATGTAAACTTTTGCAATATAAGAGCATGAAAGCAACACATGGTTGATCCAGACAATTTAGATTTCAGTAAAGCACTCAGTTTCTTTATTTAGGTTCTATTAAACAACATGATGACAATAGTGAGGAGGATGTTGATGGTGGCAATGCAGTAAGATCACTAAAATAATGCAACTTTAAAGTCCAATTAAATTAACAATGGGCTTCTAAGATGTTTGAATTACGACAAGAATACATAAGGATGAAAGCACGATGTAGAGAACCACAAAAAAATCTGACTTGTACAAGGTGAGTGAATTCAGAGAGGCAAAAGTAAGGCCTTCTAGAAACAGAATTATAAGTGCGGTTGAGGATTTAATTGCATCTAAATTTCTCTCCCAGAAAGGGGCCACGATGCACATGGCCAATCACATCTATAATTGGATTATAGACATGGTCCATGAACACTACTAACTAACACAGCAGAAGCTTCTCTTAAATACTAGATAGGAACACCTCAAACTGGCAAATATATTTCAGAAATTGAATGAATTATACAATCCCAAGGCCAAAATTATTTGCTTATGTAAGTCATATTTATTCTTGGATTGACAAAAAAGATCTTCTTTCCTTTTCTTTTTGTCAAGGAGAGATATGAAGGATCTAGGAGCAAAACCAAGGAGTCCCACTGAAGAAATTTTCTTTATTGCAAATCAAATTAAGGTACATGACTGTCAAAGTTAGAAAAGTTGGAAAATTAGATTGCAGAAAGCTAGGTTTGAGGGCAAATTTATACTTGATCCATTTTCAATTTAATCATCAGGCAGGACCATTATCAGTCAGCCATTGTCACAGCCTCAATCAATATATTCACAATATACATCAATGATAGCTATCGGAACCATAAAAAAATCACCAAATCATTACCACCTCCATAAATCTATAACAGAATTCCTAAAATTTTCAGTTAAAGCTGCAAAATTTGTGGAAAAGAAAACCTGGTGAAAGGACAATAAATAAACAAATAGGAAATCAATCAGCGGTTGTAGAGATGCATGACTCACAGTTCCTTCCAGCATTTTCAACAATGCTTGTTGGACACCCTCCCCTGAAACATCTCTGCTAATGTTTAGGCTCTCTGCCTGCAAATTATTGTAATTAGGGAATTTGGATGAATGATTATAAGTACAAATAATATTCGACAAGAAGGATAAGCATTAAATTAGTGAAATAATAAGAAAAGATTTAGAGAACCTTTTTAGTTATCTTGTCAACTTCATCAATATAGACAATCCCTTGCTGTGCAGCTTGCACATTGAACTCGGCTACCTAAAATGTCCAAAGATTAGAAATAAGATATTCTTGGACAAGCTATATAAAGAGAAGATAAGTTATATCAACTCCCTCAAATTGTTCCGACAATTACAAATACAATCAAGGGCAAAATTTTACTAAAATTGCAGCCTATTATATACATGTATTGTGAAAAGAACAGATAATTTGAAATTTATATCTAGAAAAAAGTCCAATAAAATGCAGAAAAAAATAAAAATGAATGCACGACAAAAAATACTCCCAAATTCCAGTAGAATAGCAGAAATAGGTATGCAATCTTCCAAATCAAACTAACAGAATATGCAGTGTAATCACAATCATAAGAAAAATAATAGCATCAACTCACATATCAAAGAGAGGTACATATATTAACTAGTAAGAAACAAAATGAGAGGCATACCGTCAGTAATTTGTACAATATTGACTCAACATCTTCACCAACATAACCAGCCTGCAAAAACAAATAAATAAATAGAAGTTCTTGCTACTTTCAGCTGGGCAATTATAAACAGAAGAAAATCAGACCTTTAAAGTCTCACCAAGGCAAAGAGTAAAATCAAATGGAAAGAACTGGCAACCAAGCCTTTTTGTCTCACAGAGTTAAGCAATAATATTTGGTTAAATGAATTGTAATCATTACAGAGGCAAGGTAGAGAAATACGTGAACCATCCCAGGTTTTCCGCTTTGGCATCAGATGCATTATTTTAATGAAACACTGTTTACAACATGTATCAATTTTCCAATAGTTGGTGCAAACAAGGAAATCTAAAAACTGATTTCTAATTTTTCAGTTGGAAATATTTTAAAGCTATACATCAAATTTCATCTTCTTATTTTCTTGGAATGAGTTTGGGAAATTGACCTATTTTCTACAACTAAATGAAGGCTAAAGATTCTGCTTGGGTGCTCAAAATTAACTGAGAGAAACAATGTGGTACTTTCAGTATTTTGTTATGATACATTAATAATGAAATAGACTTGCCTGAGTTAAGGCCGTTGCATCTGCAATGACAAATGGCACATTAACAAAGCGTGCTAGTGTTTTTGCGAGCAACGTCTTGCCTGTTTCACATGCAAGTTAGACTTGAAAGTTTGAAATTCTAAATTCTAAAGCTCTATATAAGGGCTAAGAATATAAAAATGCACAGAGTGGTGGTTTGCATCACTTTACTTGCTTAAGGCAAAAGGCATAAGCAAAGTGTAGAGAGCATACCTGAGCCAGTTGGGCCCATCAAGAGCACGTTGCTCTTCTCTAGTTCCACATTATCGTCATCATCTATTGCCTCTGGAATTCCTGATTCTGATGCTGACCTAGAACACATATGCATCAATAGCACTATTTTCATAAGACAAAAATAAGATGAAAAAATGTTGTGCAGCCTATTAGATTCTGTTTTGCCCTGTCCTTGAACTTAATCCACAAGCAAGTGCTCATCTATCAAAATATTGAGCTGATCCTCGTGAAGTCTTGACTATCATAGTGGTAAAGATTTAGAATATTCCTTCCAACAGTCTGATTAGAACAGCAAATCGTACTCTTATATATTGCATTAAGCTCCCTTTATCATTGAGCTGCAGCAGTTGGAACTTACATCTTCTAATGCTATGAATTTACTTCTGGTTCCACCATGAATTAAGTAGATTTCTCTGCTTATGATCTACCGATGAATAATTTTGGAGAGAGCAATACAATATGGTGAGAAGTAAATAATCACTAACCCTTTCTGCAAGGAAGCATGGTAAATCCTCTTATAGTGATTGTAGACAGCCACAGAAAGCACCTGCAGCACACATGTAAAACATATTCTGAACACTATTAATGGGCTATAGAAATGCTCAAAAGCAAGCTGATCAAATGAAAATACAGAAGGACAACATGCAAGATGCCGTAAACTATATATCGCAATCCAACATTTGATGTTATCGATCTAGAATGAATCAATGCATACAAGACTCGTTATTTTTTCCAATTCATATATGACTTTTGCATGTTATAGCTTGATCAGAGTACAATTGCAAGCAACTGAGGAAATGCATCATGACAACATCACGTCAAAAATGTTCCATTGGAAACAACGACTAATGAAAAGTATAATTTCAAATTGCGATGACTGAGAAAATACCGTGTGCTGATATTAAAATTAGAATTACTGTATCTAAAATCAATGAAGTAATACACTGAGGAGAAATCAACTATATAGAAACAGAATCAACTACATGCGATAATCATCATGTATAATATAGCAATGCATTGGATTAAGATGTCCGGTGAGAGGGAAAAGAGAAAACAGATCTACGTATAAGTGCCAATGGAACGGAAATCAAATACAAATTCTAGTAATAGAAAATCTAAAGATCAAACCTTTTTAGCTCTGTCTTGACCAATAACGAATTTATCAAGACCCTTGCATATCTCCTTTGGCGTAGGCAAATCCTTCCCTAAATTCGACCCACCCCATCCACTATTTTTTTCTCCTCCTCCGCCTCCTCCGTTGGCACCACCGTCGCTATCACCACCAGGTCCATTGGCCCTAATGACATTCACACCAGGAGCAAACGGCGGGCCTGGTGGAGTACGAACAGCCAGACCATTTCCACCAGGAGGAGGCCAATTCTCCGGCGGGTCCCCAGCATAGGACCTGAGAGTGTCCCAAAACGATGCCCTAAGTCTACTACTAAGAGCATTATTACTAGAATTTGTATACTCCTCCTGAGCATCTTCACAATTAGCTTCTTTGGAAGAGGAAATTCTGTTCTTTGCTCTATAAATATTATTAGTAACTCTCCCAATTTCAATAAAGCTGCCTTGAAGCGGAGCAGTCTTGTGGGGACGGAAATAATAGGCGGTTTTACAACTAGGGCAAAAATTAACTGCCTGATAGGAACCGGAATCATTACTAATTTTGTTATTATTACTATTATTATTAATAGGGTGATTGGGATTCAAATCGAGATTAGGGTAATTAGAGGAAGGAAAGTGGCGATTAAAGAAAAGGAGATCCATATGTTTATTACAACGGGGGCAATTAGTCTCAGCCCTAATTTTACGTATTTCAGAATTGGAATCGCCGGAATTTCTGCTTCCACCGCCGCCGAATCCATGGTCCCACTTGTAACGCTCTTGTAGGCCGATGAGCGACTCCCGGCGGCGGTTACAACCGACATTAAGGTAGTTGAAATGAGTAGAGATAGGGGAGAGCTGAGTCCAGCGATGGAGATTGCGATCTGGACTAGGGAACACGTAAGAAATGTCCTTGAGTTTCTGCCATCTCCTCATTATAGGCTGAATAAACAAGCAAAAATGAAAATTTGAGAATTGGGATCTAGAAAAGATTGAAAAAGAAGAAGAAAGAGGAAAGCTTTATTGAAATGAAGAAGAAGAATGGGAGTTGCAGGTGAAGAGGAGAGCGTTTGTAGGAAGAAACGTGGAGAGTATTCTCTTTGCTCTCTCATTTTCTATTTAGCTTATCCTTTATCAATTATCAAATGTTACCGCGCTGATTTTACTGTTTGACCGCGTCTGGGTTAATTCTACTTCACGTCTTCACCTCCTTTTTAGGATTTTGTGAAATTCATTCTCAAGCTTATATCTTACTTCTATGGAATATGTACCAAATTTATCTGTTGATATTTTTTAATATAATTTCCATTATGGGGCTCGACTTGTATAAGTATACGAAACCAGTTAATTCGAAATTAAATATTATTGCTGCTTTTTTAATTTCGTTTATTTATGTATATGATAAAAATTGAATTTAAAAATTAACTTGAAAAATTTTAAGTTTTTTAACAATAAAAAATGATGGTTATTGTAAACTATGTTTTGAAAAAACAAATAAAAAAGCAAGAAATAATATATTTAGAATTTGAGTCTCTTAATTCCTTCAAAACCATCATCGAAATGAAGAAAATATGATAAATAAAAGAGCTTAGATAATTTCGATATTAAATAATGCTTCATTGGTTTTATTTAATGCGACCATTTTTGAAATTTTTTTATTTTATTCAACTTAGCATTTTTAAAATTTCAATGAAAATTAATTGCATTTTTTTATCTTTACTTATATAGAGAGAGAGGAAAAAGTATAATTTCGTACCTAAACTTCAACTTCAAAAACTATACATTAGATCTTTCAATTTTTTCCGTGAAACACGTTGAATCCAAATTGAACGGTTATGACGAGAGTGCATGACACGCGGCTTTAAACGTGCATTAATACGGGTTAAAATATATGTGGATACGGGTTAAAATACAAAAAATAATAAATAATAATAATACGTGAAATATAATTTTCAGATAAAAATTCAATTTATTTGTTATTTATAGAAAAATCAAATCACTTTAATTAAAAAAATATATTTTATTTAAAAATGACAAAAACTTGCATTAAAAAATAATAACTTTCAAATCAGAACCACAAACTCGCAAAACAAAAATTTAAACTAAGATGAAATAGTGGAGTACTATATTAATAGTTCAATCCAAGTTTAACATGAAATTCTAATAAGCCATTAGCCATATTCGATTAAAATAGTTATTAGCCTTATTCCATTATTAATACAGTTGAGTCTATTTGTAATTCAAGTTTGAATTAAGATTAATTTTGTCCAGAGAAAATTTTTTCTACTATTCTCACTTTTTTATGTAGTATAAATCAATAATTATTATAATATATTAATAAGATTCACATTTGACAGAATTTTAGTTTCGATAATTAAAATTATATTGTAAATTAATTTTTCATTAAAATTACAATTTAATTTGCCATTCAAAATCAGTAAAATTTGGCTATTACAATTTTATTGATCTAAAATAATTATTATATTGTTTTTTGGATCAGAAACATCCAGTATTCGAATATCACACAGATGACGATTAATCTGAATTCAAGACTTAATTACAGTTAAGGTTCTTCATCCCTCCCATGAAAAATATCGAAAATCGAATTGTTGTCCGTTCGTCCTAACACAGTCTGCGTTGCCAACCGTGTCACCCCTCAGGGGTATTATATTGTTTTATTGATATAACTTATTTTATCATGAACATTAAATTTGCAAATGAGTTGCAATTATTAATCCGAAACAAAGCAATTTTGAAAAATGGGGAAAAAACAGAAAAAACAGAGGAAATTTCTATTTTTCACAAAACATCGTCGTTTTGAGAGCCCCAGATAAATCAATCCCCAAGTAAAATTTAAAGTTATAAGAATAACAGTTCCTTCGTCTATCTGCTCCGTGTGAATAATGTCTGCGAATCATCAACATCTGCTCCGTCTGGTCCTCTCCTGCCGGAAAATCACTGCTCAAGTCACTAACCCCACAACCTCCACCATCATAGCCATGGCCTCCTCCACAGAGCAAGAATTCCTCGCCCAGTATCGCTTCAGACTCAATCGCTTTCCTCGATCCCACGACTTCTGGGACGCCAAAACCGCATCTCGCGTCGGCGAGAAGCTAGGATTTCGGCTCAAAGAGATCGGCGTCACCAGCATCAATATCAATCTCGAGGAGGAGCTTTCTCGACCGATTCATTACAGGAAGAGAGTGTTGCCGTTGTTAGATTCTGTGAAACGCGTTGGCGTTGTTGTTGATGGAGCGGAGAAATTGGGGGAGATTGGGCCTGTGCATAGTATGCATTAAAGGTTAGATTTTTTGATTTAATTACACATCCAATTTTTGATGGATTTCGGCCTTTAATAGTATTTCGTATAATTGATACTTGTATTAACAAATTGAGAGGCAATAAGGAAATCATTGATTTTTGTCATTAGGAACAAAGAATATGATCATATTCATGTACCTTGGTGTTCTAGTTCTTCATGTTAATAGTAAAATCCATTGTCGCTATTCTTCTTTTTTTTTTTTTCTTAAGCTCAATTGTGATCTCTTTTTATTATAATATCATGTAATTTCTCACTGCAATTGCTTTTGGTTTTTTAAATTATGAAGTGAAAAAGAAAGAATTTTGAGTTTCATGAAAGAATATGTCCCCTGCAAGTTTCAAATTAAGCAGAACTGGAGTCCAAACTGGGCATCATTCTGTTTTCTATTCGGTTCGAATTAGGGAGTTTTAGTTAGTTCATGAACCTTTACCAATTAAATCTACACCTTTCACTTGATCAAAAATTTTGAAACTTGCGTGCGCACTATATTTACACATGCGTGAAGAATTGGTTTTTCTAATAATTTGCATCGCGGTTAGTTTCCAGATGCAAATACTTACACATATAAGTTTGTACAAGGTAAGCAGGGCAGATGATAGTTACAGATAGAATTGAAGAAATGTGTCTTGCAGTGCAATACTTTTTAGATTATAGTATGCTACTTTTGTCTAGGAAAATGGCTGACAAGCCCTTGTCTGGTACAAAATTCCTACAGTTCGGTAGTTAATCTTTGGGATAAGGTGTAAGTTTATCCCTGAACCATCTAAATTAGAATAGAGTGATTTTGCCATTAAATAATTTTTTATCGATTGTTTCTCACGGACTATTCAAAATAGGGCAATTTTGCCCATATCTTATATGCCAACTAATTACATAATTTCATGGGGCATCTATTTTAGAGATAAAATAAGTCTATTTTGACAAGTTTAGAGCAAGAACTATCTATTTTAAAAAGTACATGGGCAAAATCTCATGCAAAAATAGATGAAAAGAAAAAAAAAAAAAGAATAAGTTGAGAAGCAAAATTACCCTATTTTAAATAGCTCATGAGTAAAATCACCCCTTTTTCCTCATCTTTTTAGAGGGATATATGGATCAAGTGGCTGAGAAACATGGAATTGATTCTAATAATTGCTGCATAAAAGATTTAGTCAGAGTTTGTTGATTTTAATGAGCTAGCCTGCATGTCAGAATTCTCTTGAGGAAAAATTGGGATTGGGGCTAAGGGGCGGCCACTGAAAGTAAGTTAAAGTTCAGAGAGTTTAGTATGACGAATTAAATTTTAAGAACTGACGGATGATATAAACTATTTCTGTGGAAGATGTGGAATTAGTAGATCAAATGTAATAAATTCTGAGTTTTTGTTTTCTAAAGAAATTTGGAAGACTGTTATGTCCAAGTTTGGCATTACTAGAGATCCTTATCGATGGATGTGGGGAAATAAGCTAGTTATGTCAGGAAAACTCGTGGAAAGAAATAGAAGAGCTTTTAGAATTCTCCAACTGCCTCTCTGCTGGACAATCCCCACGTATCTTCAATCAATTAAATGTATAGCGGAGAGCGAAGCGTCGCCTCGACACGTGTGCAGGCATTAAATGCATAACGGTTGTCCAAAATTGATAGACATATCTCCTCAAGCGGACATCTTCCAAAAATTTAAAAAATTTCGTCAAAAGGTTCAAACCGTCCGATCGGACCCTTTGAAGGGGGGGGACAAGTGATAACTATGAAAAAAAACATATCCAAGGCCGGCCCAATAATGCTTGGCAAGGTCCAGAGTCCATCAACTGAAAGGCAAAACGTGAGCTGAAAGATAGCACAGAAAGGCGTGATGTCCGATCAGACTGATGGGACAGTACGTCCTGTCAACCCACTTACATAAGCCAATGTCCATACTCTTCACGTGCTTCCTGTCACATCGCCGCTCACTTACTCTAACTGTCGGTTATCACCCTCCAAGGTACTTGAGTACCTATCCAAAAAAACTCCTATAAATAGCCTAAAATACAAGGCTCCAGGTGTTGAACATCTGAGACTCTCTCTCTCTCTAAGTAATCTTTCTCTAAAAACTACTAACTTAAGTTTTGGAGTGTTAACGCTCGGGTCCGATCGGGCAATTATTTTTATAGGTCTAGCCGTTCGATCGGCCCTACAACTGTCAGTCCTCCTTCTTACAGGTAAAGCCAAAATCTGCAACTCCGGTGCATAAAAGTAAAAACATATATATATATATTGGTTCTGGGTGTGCACCGGTGAGTACCATAGGCGACACCGGATTAATGGTGGTTCCAGCAGGAGGGCACAAATGCAGTTGAAAATCAAACTGTTGGTTGGACAAGTAAATGACCAAACAATAAAATTGTAATAAACCAGAAAATGAGAAAGTAAACTAAGAAATTTACTCACATTTCGTTGCAAGAACTGCGTCGTCCTTCGTTGTTCCCACTCTTCTTTATATTAGCTATGAAGAAACGGGTAAATTAATGATTGGTTTGTAAATATATACAATTAAATTAATCTCTGTAAAATAATCTTTCAATTCTTTTTTTTTTCATTTTAAAAAATCATTTAGTAAAGTTTCATTCGGTATGTTGATGCCACTAAGAATGAAAAATTTGATCTTTTTTATTTTTTATTTAATGACTCAAATTTATTAATGTGCAGAACACTGAACGTTCTGAATTATCACCCGATTCCTTATAAAATTTCAACAACCCACCTATCCATTTGGTATACTCTAATAAAACAAGCTCAGCATGAAGGCAAATTTAATAATAATAATAATAATAAACCCATGGGATGGTAATGCAGGCCAGGCTAACAATAAAAAGTCTAAGGATCGACTTCTAACATTTTTCATGAAAAAAGGTAATAAACTTTAACCTGTAACGACGTCCTGAATTCGAATTTAGTCTGTCCAATGGGATTCGAATACCGAATGGTTAATTAATAATAATAATAATCATGAGTCTAACATGCCTTACCACTATTTGGTTTCCGCATAGAGAAATCCTAAACAAGAGATACCACATGACATTAATATAATATCTTAAATTTCCTAATTCGATTAGTTAAAGAAAGCAAAACTACAAAATTCTCACAATATGAATAGACAAAGCAAAACTGCAAGATTCTTGGATTCTATCGAAGTCAATTGTAACACGCCTCAAGATTCTTGGATTCTTATTACTCCCTTAGGCTGTTTGGATTCTGTTTTTGTTTTCATATTTTCGTTTTTTTAAAGGAGAAACAAAAACTTAAAACTTGCAAGAACAGATGCTTTATTTGTTTAGTTGCAGTTACAAACATATAATTTTATTTCATTTTTTCATTTAAAAGCATGAAATTGTGAATATATATATATATATATATAACCTTAATTGGTTGAGTTTAAAGACAAAAAAAAAACGTTTATATATCTATATATATAATTATATACGGAGAGAGAAGCAGGAAATTGTAAATTTAAGAGAGAGATAAATTAAAATTTTTAAATTGAATTTTTTAAGTTAAATTTCAAACATTTTGTCAGTTTTAAAAATTTGGTTTTTTTGTTTTTGTTTTTTTTCAGAACGGGTTTGCCAAAGTAAACATAAGCATATAATATTCTTTCGTCCCCTGTCCACGTCTCCTGTCAAAGATTATTATTATATTCAATAGCAGTATTAACGAGAAGGAACTTTTTATTAAAAAAGACAAACTGATGTTTTTATGCTTGGGTTTTGGGGGCACGGTCTATACTCTATTCCAATGCTATTAAAATTAAACCAAATAAAGAATCGATAAGATTAAGGGTTCGTGATTTAATCGGTTCAATCAAATTTTTTTATTTTTAAAATATTATAAATTATTATAATTTTATAAATAATATTGTATAAAAATTAAAAAAAAATATTCATCAAACATTAATATATATCACAAATATTCTAGTAATAAATTACAAAACATAATTTTAATTTTATTATTACAAGTAATTAATTATAAATTTTTGAATATTATATATTAGAAACATAAAAATACAATTATATCATGAAAAAAATTTTCTTTTTAGATGGAGTACTAATGAAGCAAACACAAAAAATATTAACCTTGTATATATGAGTATAATTATATTTAATTACAATAAATTCAAATAGATAATAAGTATATTAAATTATTAAGTGACATCTTTACAATTTAAAATATTAATTTTTTCAAAGAAATAAATTATGAAAATTATATATATATATACATACACACACAATGAACCAAATAGATAATAAGTATATTAAATTATTAAGTGATATCTTTAGACTTTAAAATATTAATTTTTTCAAATAAATAAATAATAAAAATTTAATATATATATATACACACATATATTTGATTACAATGAACCAAATATATAATAAGTATATTAAATTATTAAGTGACATATTTAAAATACTAATTTTTTCAAATAAATAAATAATAGAAAAAAAAATATATATATATATATGGGGGTGAAAAAATACAAAAAAAATATAATTTTTTGCAATTTTTAGCCAAAACCCAGTTCTATCCGGTTTTCCGGTTCAACTCAGGTTTTTTCGGTTCAATCCGGTTTTATGCAGTTAAATTAATCAATTGACCTGCCGGTTCTCGATTCAACCGGCCGGTCCGGTTTTAATAACAATGCTCTATGCTATATATTTGAGCCTCGACAAACAAAACCCCATCAAGATCTAAGTTTTATTCTTATTGACATTTTCAAATCATCTTCGAATTTGTCTTTGTTTCAACTTATTTCCGAAATCATCTTCTCCATCTCAAACATATATATTAGTACTGCTTGCTGTTTCAGTGAACCCAGCAAAAGATTATGGATCGTTGATCCTCATGCTAATTGATAGACAAGACCTTAAACTCCCCAATTTTTTACATACATAGACAATATGCCTGACATTAACAACGAAGGAGCCAGTTGTAGCTGTGAAAGGTGAGTAAATTTCTGCATTTCTTGTTTACATTTCAAGTTTTATTTGTTACAATAAACATCAAAATGATCTTAATCTCAATTTTTTGTTTTTTTAATGGCAGAAAAAGCAAGCCAAACCAACAAGTGATTCTTGGAAAGCATGGATCTTTGCTTTCTACAATTATGTTAATGCTTACTATTTTACAAATCATGCTTCAATCACCAAAAGGATCTATGATTGAAATGGACAATAGCATTATGGTGATGTTTTTGGTGGCTATAATAATATATGTTATAACTTCAATGGCGGAAATTATGCTTTTTATTGGAGAGGCTAAATGTTTTGCAATTATTGGCAATTTAAGCTTTTTATCGGGAACTCTAGCAATAAATTTGCTTCTACTGCTACTTGTTCGACCTTTGGGGTGGATTATTTTTGCAATATGGCTATGTTGCTTTATGTGGATAGTGTATATCTCATATCAAGATATATACGAATTCTTGAAAGCAGTGGTTGCTTGTAGTAAGACATTATTTGAAAAGCTCAGCTCTGCAGAACGACGAACTGAGATAGTAGCAGAACGTGTATGAAAATATTTTCAATTTTGCTTTGAGATAATAGCAGAAAATTTATATAATTCTACTTTACGAAGCTACCAAGGAATTTTGAAAGTTGACATTTGAGCTCTGTTTTATTATTATTATTATTATTATTATTATTTTTGGGTATTTTAGCAGGCAATCAATTCTATATATATATAAAAGAAGCTTATTCAATAATTAGCAAATCCCAATATCTTCACATGACCTCATCATTTAATAGAATCAAAAGGTCACGATAAAGACCTGGCTAAAAACAAGGGAAAGAGAAGAAGACAAAGACCTACCAATGAAGTCAAAAAGGGTAAGAAACGAGAAAATCTCCCGTCCAGTTTTCCATTGGAAGCAGTGGAGAAAAGAAATTGAATTGAATGTAGTGATGAGCAATGTTATTAAAATTGGATCGGATAAAAAATGGGCAAAATTGAGGTCGTGGTTCGATCGATTCAAGCAGATTTTTTTCTATTTTTTAAATATTATAAATATTATAATTTTTTAAATACTATTATATAAAAATTAAAAAAATATTCATCAAACATTAAATAAATATCACAAATATTCTAATAATAAGTTACAAAATATAATTTTAATTTTATTATTACAAATGATTAATTATAAATTTTTGAATATCATATGTTAGAAACATAAAAATACAATCATATAATGAAAATAATTTCATGTTTAGATGGAGTACTAATTGATAACTATGGAAAATACATCCTCAAAGGCTCAATCAGTATAGTCCAATAACATTTGGTACGGCCCAAGTCCAGTAGCAAAAAGACAAAACGTGAGCTGAAAGATAATACAGGAAAGCGTGATGTCTGATCGGACTGATGGGACAGTCTGTCTCGTCAGTCCACTGACACAAGCTAACGCCCATACTCTTCATCCACTTCCAGTCGCATCGCCGCTCACCTACTCTAATTGTCGGTTATCACCCCCAAGATACTCAAGTACCCCTCCAAATAACTCATATAAATAGCCTAAAACACGATGACTCTAGGTATTGAATTTCTGAGAGTCTCTCTCTCCTTTCAAATACTCTCTCTCTCTAAGCTACTAACTTAAGTTTCGGAATACTAATACCTGGATCCGACCGGGCACTTCCTTTTGCAGGTTCTGCCATCCAACCGGCCCTTCAACTGTCAACTCTTCTTCTCACAAGATAAAGATACTTTAAGCTTTATCCCTAATGAAGTAAACACAAAAAATATTGATATTGCATATCTGAGTATAATTATATTTAATTACAATAAATTTAAATAGATAATAAGTATATTAAATTATTAAGTAACATTTTTAAAATTTAAAATTCTAATTTTTCAAATAAATAAATAATAAAAATTATATATATTTTTTAAATTTCCATTATTTATTTATTTGGAAAAAAATAGTATTTTAAATTCTAAAGATATTACTTAATAATTTAATATACTATTACAATAATCCAAATAGATGATAAGTATATTAAATTATTAAGTGACATATTTAGAATTTAAAATACTATTTTTTTCAAATAAATAAATAATAAAAATTATATATATATACATTTGATTACAATGAATCAAAAATATAATAAGTATATTAAATTATTAAGTGACATACTTAAAATTTAAAATACTAATTTTTTCAAATAAATAAATAATGAAATATATATATATATGTGTGTGTGTGTGTGTGTGTGTGTGTGTGTGTGTGTGTGTGTGTGGGTGAAAATATATAAAAAAAATGATTTTTTACAATTTTTAGCAAAAAATTCGATTTTGTCATGTTCTTCGGTTTTTCGGTTCAATCCAATTTTTTTCGGTTCAATCTGATTTTTTGCCAATCCAGTTTTCAGTAATTAAACCAACCGTATGGCCTATCGGTTCGCGATTAAACCGGTTCAACAGAAATTTAAGCATTTGTCATTCACATAAAATTCAAGCATAACTTGTTAAACCTTGCCCATGCCTTATGGTGTACCTTTTTAGCCTTTGTACTAGTATCATTAAGATCAGTAGGCTTATTCTCTAATAGCGTCAAGTCAAAATCCAAAGCACCTAAATGGAAAGTGATTTGTTCGCTCCATTCAGAGAAATTCACACCAATGAACAAGTTAACAGAAGAAGCTTGAGAGTGAAGGTTAATAGCTGTAAATACATAAACGTTCACTAATTAACAAATTCAGATAGGAAGAACACACATAAATATATATTGTAGGTTTCCTTTGGGTAAACGCAACAATACATCTCATTATTATTATTAGGATGCCATTTAAATTTTATAAGAAAATAAATAAACTTCATCAAATACATATAGCATCTTTGGATAACTATATACATGTGACAAAAGTATATTAATTTTCTACTTTATACTCATTAGTTATAGAATATTGATTTTATCTTTGAATAAAATTCTTAATTTCTATCAACTAATAAATTATTCATAACGGCATTTTATAAAATAAATAAATTATATGACCATACATTCAAAATCAATTTGGCCACTTTGGTGACTAACAAATTAATTTTAATTATATTGTCATACATATAGACATTATTATATATAAATATATTGTGAATTATATGACTACATATTCAAAATTAATTTGGCCACTTTTGTAACGTTCCTAGATGGTCGCTTGCAGATATTGTCTGCTTTGAACCGATACCCTCATGGTTTTAAAACGCGTCTGCAAGGAAGAGGTATCCATAGCTTTATAAGGACTACTTCGTTTTTCTCTCCAACCGATGTGAGATATTACAATCCACCCCACCTAAATAGGCCCAGCGTCCTCGCTGGCTCGGAGGCCCAGTATTATGCTTGCACATGGTCCAACCCCCGGCTCTGATATTAACTGTAATGTTTTCAGATGGTCGCTTGCAGATATTGTTCGCTTTAAGCCGAAGCCCTCACGGTTTTAAAATACGTCTGCAAGGGAGAGGTATCTATAGCCTTATAAGGACTACTTCGTTCTTCTCTCCAACCGATGTGGGATATTACAACTTTGGTGACTAACAAATTAATTTTAATCATAATATCATATCATATAATAAAATAAAATAACAACAAAATAAAATAACAATAATAATTGAGTCAAAACTTTAAAATTAATTTATACAACATTAAAACTTCATGAAACAAAACGTAATTTGCCATTTACAATAAACCTAAGCATCACGCCATTCTTGCAAATGGAAATGAAAATCAATTACTTACGGAAGGCAACATACAGACTTGAACAGTGGCAACAACTTTCATAAAATATATATATAAAAGTATGCATGATGTGAAGGTAAATATTATTAAGTGTATGAAATCTAATTCCATTAAAACACAAAGCATGCCCAACATCATTCCAGGGCAACAGGTGGCGGCGGCCACAAATCCCCCTTTTTCTTTTAATAAAAATTAATCTTAATGCAAAATCCTAAATTTCATGAACATCATAATATTCATAATCAACATAAATATCATCAATTCCATAAACAAAATAATCATCAAATCATAAATCTAAGGATTATTATCTATTCAAAACCCTTGGCTCTGATACCCTATGTTAGATTTTCTTTATTCAGATTCAATTATTAAAAAAAAAACATAAATCAATCATAAACATTATATCCATTTGGATCTTGAATATGATAATAATCACATAGAAAATTAGATGAATAGATCACTTATTTGGAGCGAAATTCGACATGATGCGAGCGCTTTCGACAATCATGAACTAGTCGAACTAGTTTCTCTCCCTTAACCCTCTTTCTTTTAGTAGTGGCTAGATGGATAGCCAAAAATATGATCTTTTGTATTTGGTTTGTCTGCATACTCTTAATAAGGGTAAAAAGAGAACTAGTTTATATACCTATTAACTTTAGATCTTGTATGTCCATCAAGTACTAATTAATGGTTAAGATTTAATGTACTATTAAATTAATGAAACCTTAAACCTATTAGGCTTACAAAAATATGGACCATAATATCATGCCATATTTCTTATATTTGCATGTATGACATGCACATCATAAATTAGATATGTGGCTGCCACATCAGTATCCATATAAATCGAGCATGTCGAATGGCAATGCCACATCGGCATTTAAATAAGCATAGAGTTATAATCAATGTATGAACAACATATGTAAAAAAGAGCATATACGGTTTGGCATACATGGCCACATTAGTTTTTAGGGTTGCATATATACCTCGAGAGTGGGGCATCGGGATATCATTGCTGAATGATATTCTTTTCATGGGCAAATTGATCAGATGATGTGTCTCTTAATAAGCGTGGCCTCCATGATATTTTCCAAACTCGCCTCGGTAGCGGCTCGTGCGAGTACTGACGTGGTGGTCACATATCCAATTTTGGATGCGGAAGTCCTGTGTGTACGTTTTCAAAAGATCATCCAGGTGGTCAACTCACCATATCAACTTTTCGAGTTAGAATTTGTTAATTTTAATCTCTATGAACAATATTGTAAAGACCATAATGTTATTTTAGTTTTTATATTTACATCAAATGGCACATCATCTAGCAACAGTAACAACTTTTATGTGAAATGCTTACATAGCATGCTGATTGGTTACCTTTTAGAAAATTTGTACTATTGTGGGGTTATTACCTCTAAAATTTAATGATCACTTACGTGTAATTAAAGTTTTTATTTGATTAGATGTCACAACTGTAACACACTTCCTTCTGCACATTCCTGAGCATACGGGTGTTCATCAGACGGGTTCGGGTGAATCCGACTCGAACCCCAAAATTTCTCTTATATCTCAATCCTACCTTATGAATAGTTCGTACCTCTATCTGAATAACCTGCATAATTTCGAATTCTGTCCGAATAACCCGAATTTATTTTTTCTTTTTATTTTAAATTATTTAAAAGGGAGTTCGAATTGGTTCGGGTTGGGTCAATCCGATCTAAACTTATCCGATTATTAAAACGTTGCGTTTTGGGAGGAAAATATTTGTTTTTTGGGTTGTTTGGATTAATGAAGGTTTAACTCGATCCAACCCGAACCCGAACAACCCCAAAATTCATAATCCTATCCGATTCTAATAACCCTAATAACTCTAACCGAATTCTTTATTTGGTGCGAATTATTCGAATTGTTCGAGTAGAGTCGGATTTTGAACACCTCTACCTGGGCCTGTGTGGTTGATGGTAATATGTGATTACTAAAAATTCAAGTCTAACAAATGTCACTTCTTTGTTCCTTCCTTGGGGGAGCCCACACGCGCAATTCCATCTCGGTATATATACCCATCTAAGTACGTCGTTTATCTAATCAACCGCTTCTAACAACAAATCCAAATCTTCTTCTCAGTTTTCAGATTTTTGTTAAAAGAATTATGAACTGTAGATTTGAGTCCTAATCGACTAAGCATTCTCTTCAAACTCTTAGGAGTAATAGATCCACTTTGCTCCATTTCATACATTTTAAAAGCTTCTGACTTCTTTCTAAAACCATCTTCTCCATCTCAAGAATATATCAGTACTGCTTGCTGTTTCACTAAACCCAACAAAAAAGTATGGATCATTATCCTCATGCTAATGAACTTCCCATTTCTCCATAGCCAATTGATATTACACGATCTTAAACTCCCCATTTCTTTTACATATATAGACAACAAAGAAAAAGATTGAAGATGCCTGAGACCAACAACGAAGGAGCTAGTTCTAGCAGTGAAAGGTGAGTAAATTTCTTCATTTCTGGTTTACAAGCACATTCTTGATAATGTTTTTTTGAAGTTTAACTGGATCACAAACATTTTATCCAGCAAGGTCGTTTTATAATGTTATTTATTTATCTATCTCTTTTTATGAAAGATTTAAGAACAAGTATCAACCAATCTTCAGGCAAGCATCTAAGCAGCTTACAATGGTATTAACACTCGTGCAAGATGGGCTCTACTTTAATTTCCACACCGATACCTAATTTGTCCATATAAAAAAGGCCTTTTAACATGTTTGGTAGGCGAAGGGACGTAGTTACATATAAGAATCTATATCCTAGTCCAATAAAAAGTGCAGATGGGTGCTCAAGCTCATGAATAAATGTGGTTGGGCCTTCAAAGACAGTTTGTTAATAAACTAATTTCTTGAGAGGAATTTGCACCAAATATTTGGTTTAATTATATCATTGATTATTAAATTTTTGAACTTATAACCAAATTATTATAATAAAATAATTTATAACACAAAATCATCAAAATTCTATTTTATTTCAATTGAAGTAAAAATTACTTGAAAATTAATTTTTTATATCATCGGATTAGCAATTAAGCACAACACGATTTTAGTACCAATAACCTTTATAAGTTGAACTGTCGGATGAAAACAGTTTTACGTCATCATGTAAACATAAAAAAATAATGTATACAGAAAATAAAATAAATAACTAATTATAATATATTTGTAAAGTTAATTGGTGTTAAAATGACATGATAATCATATGTGATTTGCTTCCGTTGACCCGAAGAAGAAGCGAAAGAGCTGGATGAAGGCATGGTGGCTTCTTTTGAGCGTGTTTTCACTATGTTTTATCTGGGCTTTTAGGTTTTTCAGAGAAAGACAAAAATGAGAAAGAAAGGAGATGGAGATGAAGGAGTGACGAAGGTTAGGGAAGATCATCGTTTTGGGTATAGCAGCAATTAATTTTTACTGACCACGTGACTATCACATGAAGAATCCATTAGGGCGCTGACATGTCTTTTTTTTCACTTGGCATCTTGCGTGTCGATAGGTGGAGGGTCAACAAACATTTTCGGATCAAGCAAATGGATTATTTAACAAAGGGGCAATATAGTACTTTTTTCCAAATATAAGGGCTACATAGCACGTAAAATATTTTAGAGATAATATTGCAGCTTTTTAAAAAATTTTAGGGGCAAAATTGCCTATTAAACCCTTTTTTTAATCTTTATGTTTTAGCTTTTTCCAGAAAAATGAAATGAAATTATCAAATTGAATTGTTGTTCCAGAGAAGAAGTTTTTAGTGGGCTTAACTTATTTTCTGGATCCTGTAACAGCGCATATTTGTAAAAAATTGAATTGATGGAATCGAATTGAACAAAATTAACACGATTTATTTCATTTTTAGTTTTAAATATTTAGATTTATAGTTTATTTTTTATTTAATATTTCTATTTTTAATTTATTTAATTCGATCCAAATCAAATCAAACCGACTGTTTCTAATTAAAACTATGAGATTATAGACATAACAACTGTAAACGTAATGTCTAACTAAAAATAAAAGGAATAATCTACCATAAAAATATTACACAACATTTATGATTTTTTTATTTTGGATGACAGTTTAAAGCTGCTTTTTTACTTTTTGACGTTCCTTTTTTGTCCGGAACGGAGATGTCCCTGTTAGTATTTAGCTTTTTCTTAGCAACATGTTAGTTCTATCATGGTTAGTGTTAGTGGTCACCCTTATTTTATTTTATTTATTTATATATAAATCTTTCATTCGATGCTTTCCACAGGTTATTTTATCTAAAATCATTTTAGATATAAATCGTTCTAAAATCATTTTATTTTATTTATATATTTTATTTATTTATATATAAATCTTTCATTCGATGGAGTGGTGGTAGACGTATTGTATATTGAAAGTTGAATGAATAAAACCAAACAACACTAGGGTTTATACATACATAATTTTTTGTATTTTCTATATGATAATCCTGAATATATCAGAAAGAGGAGTATGCAGGATTCGAACGGCTTGGTTGTGATCTATAGCCTACAAGAAAGCTAGCCCAGTCGGACCGGACATTAACACTTAAAAATTTATGTTAGTAAAAGAATTAAAGAGAGAAAGTAGAGAGAATCTCGAGAGTACAATACTTGAAGCCCTTAGAGAATTAGACTATTCTTAAGACATAAGAGAAAAGGCCTACTATGTAGAGATACTCGAATGAAAGTGGTTAGTAGGCTTAGGATATGGTCATACAATGATTTAACTGTACATACCTTGTTAAGTGTGTTTGTAGACACAATATGACTTGTCAGACAAATCGAATTAAGTGATGGTTGACAGACCTGATGAAATATCTCGCACGTTTGATGGGACTTCTCTTGAGAGCTTATTGATCTTGATGAAATGGTCTTGGGCCTTTAAGGTAGTATGGACCTTAAAGATAATATGTATTATCACTATATATAATACATATATCCATTAGACATATGTATGCATGCATATATGTATAATTCTATAGTAATTTATATAAACAATGCATTATTATGCATATATAATTACTTAACTTACAATTATAGATCATATTATATATATAGATATTTATAACTACTTAAAATACACATTATAGATAGCTAGCTTTAGAGATGGCAAATTTTGATGAGATTCCCTCGATTAGTTCGATTATTAAAATGTGATTTACATTGACTCTATGAATTTGATTTATAAAATGATACGACCCAATTATATATTATTAATAAATAAAATAGTTAATGTAAATACATACTAGATAGGATGAGTTAGGTAGGAAAGAAAATTAATAATAAAATAGTTAAGTAAATAGATAGGATCACTCGTTAAGATACGTCATCAATGTTTTATAAATATCCCCCCTTATTGTCGAATTTCATCAACCCATTTGCCCCATAGCCAATACAGAAAATTAGAAGATCGAAGATGAGTGAGAACAACAACGAAGGACGCAGTTCTTGCAGCGAAATGTGAGCAAATTTCTTGTTTACTCTCTCGTTTTCTGGTTTAGCAATGTGATCTTACAATTACAAAGTTATGCCATATATGCATTTCATAGTATCATTATTTTTTCTTTCATTCGTATATTCTTCATAGTTACATTTCTTTGTATTATTTCATCTTTCAAAATTTAAGGACTAACTTTAAGAAGTTTTACATGTCCGACCAACACCAAAATCAGAGGGTGCTACAAAGACTGACCAAAACTCAACTGAGCCTATATCTATATGGAACAAAGGCACTGAACGTATGAGTTGCACCTGTGACTCAGTAAGTCACCGGCGTCATCGACACCAAAACGCATTACTGCAATCCTATATCCACTTAAATATCCAACCAACAGTTGATTAAGTTTGATCATCCGCAACCAGTAATCCGGTGAAGCCTATCGTTCTCACCGGTGCACACCCATGAATCTGCATATGCATAATATATCTGCGTGCATGTGAGTTCTGGCAAATGTTCACCGCATTTGGCACATACTCACCGCAGCGGAGCTGCATTGTTCAGCTAGGTATATGTTTTCAGTTTTGTTTATTTTTTTTTATAAAGATTTAATCGACGGACAACTGAGTCTAGATCTTTAAATTCTTACATATAATTAGAGAAATTCATTTAAGAATATGCTACAATTAATTCTTGAACCATGATGGTGCTTTATAAGAATTGGCTTAATTTACACTTTTTTGTTTCATCGTAACAGCAAAAAAAGCGAGCTGATACCACAGGTGGTCATTGCTAAGCATACAGTTCTATTTTTTGCAATTGGGTTACTGACTGATCTTTTACAAATCAAGTACCAGTCACCAAAAAAATCCATGATTGAAACCGACGGTAATATTACGGTGATGTTCTTTGTGGATTTAATAATATATGTTATAACTACGCTGGCGGAAGTTATGCTTCTTATTCAAAAGCCAATTTGGTTTGCAATTATTAGCTACTCAAGTTTCTTATTTGGAACTTTAAGCGATTAATTTGCTTCTATTGCTACTTAAATCGACTTTGGGATGGATCATTCTTTCCATATGGTTGTGTTGTTTTATATGGATAGCTTATATCTCATATGAAGACCTATGCAATATGCTTAATAGATTTATCGATCGTATCATGACATCAGGCTTGCACATACTGCTGAATGTAAAAATTGTTCGTATCAAGAGATTTAAAGTATTCAGTTCTGCAGAAAGACAAATGGAGAGAAGTACAAGTGGTATAAATGTCTAATTCATGAAACATAAGGTAATATTCCAATTGCTGACATCCTATAAGAGAAACTGTACAAGTAAACTTTTGGTTCCATCACGATTATGTATTTATTCAATTTCGTTGCTAGAATTGCAAAAATTCTGAAATTTGCGACATGAAACTTGTATGATTAATCGTTAATGGGCATGTGAAGTTTAACTATATTGATGAGACAATGTAGCTCTTTGGAGAAAAACAACTAAGAGAGCTACAGCATGCAAATTTGAAGAAGTGCATAAGCTGTGTGTGAGTAGTGTTAAGGAAGTATTATTATATAGGAAGTGTTAAGTTAATAAAAGTTTAGACAATATAGGAATATAATTTATATTAGTGTACATTTAGTATAGGATTATTAATTAATATTGCATCTTATTCCATATAGGATTTCTTTTTATAAATATCTATTATTATTATTATTATTTGAGGCAAGAGTTGAGATTTTTATCATGATATCAGAATTTCAAGTAAGTTAAACACCCAATTATATATTATTTTCTTGACTCTTTCACCAGGCTTATATTGTATCAGAGTTGGCTATGCTTTATTCAGATCGTGCTTGTTGATTTAATGCCGGTAATTATTTTTGTTTTGCCAGTTGTTCCAGTGGCCAACCATGTTTTCTTGTGCTTTGCTTTGGTTGTGGAGTTTTGTCCATCGTTGTTTTGAGTTTCAAAGATATCCGCGCCAGTTGTTGCGGCGGCTTTTCTTCATTATATTTTTAATGCAAATTTATTTGCATATACGTGTAACCGTTTTTTTTATTAATTATTTTTATTATTTTTATTAAAATTAAAAAAATAAATAAACTTAAATTTAATATTAAATTACGTGATTAAAATTAAATTATTAAATTTAATTAGTTCTGATTTTAATGAAAAAGAAAAATAAATTAAAAAAGTAAATTAAATTACATTAAAATTTTAAAAGTTACAGATAAATAAAATTTAAATTTTACTCAAAAGTAATAGATAAAAAAGAACGAACGAAGTAATTAATTTATGTATATATACGTTAATTATCTATACTATATTTAAGTGTATGAAGCAAGATGAATTTTTTTAAGACTAATTAAATTAACTGTATGTATTTCTATATAAAATAGTTAGGTGTACACTTAATTTGCACTTAATAAGTTCTTTTTAGTAAATTTTTTAATTATAAATTTTTATTTGCAAATTTAACATAATTAAATTAAAAAATATTATTAAAACAAGATTAAAATGTAAATAAAAAATATTTGAGATTTCATGGTATGAAACTGATTATATTTCTAATAATATTTCCTTTTACATCGATTGCAAATAATAATAATAATAATAATAATAATAATATTTTTTGATCCACTTAATCTTTAATTTTTTTCACTCAAAATTGATTCAACCCGTCAATGACCTCGTATGAACCGATTTTTTTTATTCATTGCACATTATCTCATTCTTGATAAAAGCATACAGATTTTCTCCTTGAATTCTTTTAAAAGATATATTTTTTTATTAAATTAATGTGATATTGATAAATGTGTAAAAATGTAATAAAGAAATATGTATTTTTGTGTGGAATAATTAATCAAGCTGCATTATTTTTATGCCTTGGCCTCCAAGCTTCATCTATCCTTACTTGAATTTTGTTCATATTCAACAGGACTAAGATCGATGCGATACTATTTCTGCCTCACACTTGTTTAATTAATCTGTTCAATGGGACCCTTTTAAAAAACTAAATCTTCGAATTCTACACTTAATTATTCATCTTAAACTCTCATACTGTGATAAAAAAAAAAAACTTATGTATTTTTGGTGAAATAATGAATATATTATTAATAATATAATAATTGAAATAATGTATTGATGTGCCCGTTGTGCATAGAGCACCCAATCACTGTTGGGGTATAATTCAAGTCCCACATTTTACATTAAAATTTTAAGGAAGAAACACCTTAAATATAAGTGTATTCATTTAACTCCATTAGTATGAGACCTTTTGGGAGGTATCCAAAAATAAATCTGTGTGGGCTTGACCCAAAACGGATAATATCATATTAATGTGGAATTGAATGGATGTTTGGCAGTCCCAACAATTGATATCAAAGCCCAGGTTCGGAGATGGAGCCAACGGTGGACTGCATTGTGTG
Organism: Excoecaria agallocha; assembly: GCA_037975025.1. NCBI lineage: Eukaryota > Viridiplantae > Streptophyta > Magnoliopsida > Malpighiales > Euphorbiaceae > Excoecaria > Excoecaria agallocha. Next base: position 24,264 of record JBBPFJ010000362.1, on the reverse strand, counting down.
GAAAGATCCTCGATACAACCTCGCAATTGGAGATTCGTGTTCGGTATCTTGTGTCGAAAGTTTTTCTGATATTGTGATTGTCAGGCGGCGTGTCCCGTTGGTTGATAACAGCGATGTAAGATGATTTGACGGATTAAATGGATTATCGCTCGAGGGGAGGACATAAGCTGTGGGAGGCTCTCGGTACGTCATCGCGATTGGAAATTCGTGTTAGGTATTTTATATCGAAAGTTTTCCTGGTATTGTGGTGGCCAGGCGACGTGTCCCGTTGGTTGATAACGGCGGTACGAAATAATTCAACAGATCAAATAAATTATCGTTAGAGGAAAAATCACGTGTTGTGTGATATTTGGTTTGAAAAGAGAATTGTTGGAATATAATCTAAGTCCTATATCTCATAATAAAAAATTAAAAGAAAAATATCTTAAATATAAATATATTTATTTAATTTCATTAATATAAAACTTTTTAAAAGGTATTTAAAAATAAATTCGTACGAACTTCATCAAAAATGAATAATATCATATTATCATAGAGTTGAATGGATGTTTTACAGTCTCAACCATCACAATCCTTATTTAAGTAAATTTAATACTTGTATCAAGGAGTAAATTTACATTATTGAAGGTCGAAAGTTTTTCTTAAGCAAAAGAAAATCTGAGATGCTGAATTTTTGTTAAAATTCATTAATTAGCGTGTAGTGATTTGTAAATAGGGAATTGACGCGTGGAGTTAGTATGATTAATTGTTAAGATGATGTTTTCACGGCCTCAATCAATAAGACTGAACTCCTCGATGGCAGTGTACATACATCCATCTATCTATCTGTCTATCTCCTAGATATAATTGATCACCATGGCCACGTGGCTGCTAAATGTTTATCAGATATTTAATTGTAAATAATAAAATTTCTCTGTTTGTTTGAAAATTCAATAATACATCGTATATTTTGACATGTAAATAAGCAATATTATTAAAATTAAATTAAATAAAAAATTGATAAAATTATAATTTATAATTTGATTGGCTCAATCAAATTCAACTAAATTTTTTTATTTTTTAAAATATTATTAATTAATATAATTTTATAAATATTATTATATATTATTATCAATTATACTAAAATTACATTAATAAATGATCAAATCATAATAAAAAATGATAATAAATAATCACATTCTAATATGAAATAAATTTATAAGAGAATATATATTTAAATATTACAAATAATATTAATTATTTTTTTATTTTTTTGTGCATGTAGTTTAATTATTTTAAATTAAATGGTAAGAGGACGTAAATAATTTTTTATTGTTCAATTTGATTTCATTGAAGGGAAGTTGAGTTTACTTTTATCAAATTGTCTAACTATTGAAATAAATTAAAAAAAAGTAAAAAATAATATAAAGAACAGAGCATGACAATAAAATAAGAAATCACAAAATAAAATTAAAAATAATTAAAGAAAAAAAGTAAAAATAAAAATACTAATTATCACAAATCAAAATTAAAATAATTAAAAAAAAAAGTAAACACATGAGGTTGTGGTGGTGTAGTGGTTATCATGTTAGTCTTACCATTAAAAGGTCCCCAGTTTGATCCTATGCAGCCAATTTTTTTTTTGTTTTTCCATATTAAACGACGACGTTTTGTCATTTTAGAAAAAAAATTGGTTCTTGCCGGTTTGTCGGTTCTCCGATTATGATTTGTTTTTTCTGTTCAATTCGATTTTTTAGTTCGATTTTTATTAATTGAACCAATTAAATGGCCTGTCGATTTTCAATTAATTCGGTTCGACCGGTCGGTCCGATCCGATTTTAATAATATTGTAAATAAGTTATTAGTTTATGCATGTTTTGATTTTAATAATTGGTTTAATAATAATAATAAGTCCGTAAACCTTTGCTTTAATTAACATGTAAAACAGAAATGGCGTATCAAATGATTTGGCAAAAAAGGTGCTTTGTTAAGAAATTATTAAAACGCTAATGAGATTAATTAGGATAATGAAAGGGATTAGACTTTAGATGGTTTGAAGTTGGTGAGCTGCAGCGACCGGTGCATGTGCCTGTGATGCACACGCTCCAGAGTAGAGGAGCGTATGCACGCGCTGGTGAGATCTTGATAGAGATTTGTTGTTCTCAATTTCTTTAAGTGGGCCGTGTCATCCAGATCCCCAACATTATTGACTTGCTTCTCCCACATTCTTCACATTTTCGCATTATTACTTTATTACCCAAAAAAACACATTATTACGTCCCTAAACTCTTACATTTTTTCAATCAAATCTTTAAATTAGAAATATTATATATTGAATCTTTTTATGTCTAATTTATTTCACACAAAAAAAAAAAAATTCACAAATACCTGATTCACCAAAAAATTGTACTCCCGACGCAATTATTGTATTCATAAAAATTGACATAAATAACTTATTATCCAATGGTCCCTTAAAACTTCTAACATAATATATATATATAGAGAGAGAGTTGTTTTGCTGGGCTATGAGGGTTGTTTTGGGGTGAATTGTTTGGGCCATAGTGGGTGGATTGGGTCTGTGGTGGAAAGATAATTAAGAATGCTGCAAAGTTGATTGGTTTCTCCAGAAATCATATAGACGTTGAAGTCTGTTTAAAAAATTGCAATGGCTGGCGGCTCACTTGTTTCTATGGTTTTGTTGATCGTAACCAACGACAATTGTCCTGGGACTTAATTCGTTCGCTAGCTGCTACTTCTCCCCTTCCTCGGTGTATTCTTGGTGACTTTAATGATATTGTTTCTGCCCAGGAGAAGCGAGGTGGAAGAACTCAGCCTTCAAGTTTGATCAATGGGTTTTGAGAGGCATTGTCTGATGGTAATCTTTTTGATTTGGGTATGAGTGGATATAGGTTCACTTGGTCTAGGAAATATGGAGCGGATCTGATGGTTGAAGAGAGACTTGATCGTGTTTTGGCTACTCCTTCTTGGATGGAACGTTTTCCCTAGTACACAGTTTCTAATCTAGAAATCACTTCTTCTGATCACAGTCCAATTTTTTTAGACACTCATCTAAATACTTCCAGAAAATGTTCTCCTTGTTTTCGTTTTGAAAATGCTTGGACTAGTGAGAAAGATTTCTTTTCTATTGTTCATCTTAATTGGCATAGTCCCAGACCCTGTTCTATTTATGAGAAAATAAAGGTGTGTAGTACTGCTCTTCTTTCATGGGGACACTCTGTTACTAGGGATTTTAAGTGTAAATTGAGATTGGCAAAGGAGGCCATGATCAATGCAAGACGTCTTAATGGTTTTGTTAATTGCACTGACTATCACGAAGCGCATCTAAACCATCAAATTATTCTTAGCCAACAAGAAGCTTTTTGGAAGCAGAGAGCGAAAGTCTTTTGGTTGAAAGGAGGTGATTCAAATTCTAAGTTCTTTCATGCGGTGTCTTCTAAAAGGAAACGAAAGAACCGTATCACTCAACTCAAAGATCCTCCTGGTAGGATATGTCAATGGGGAAACGGCTTGGAAGATGTGATCAAGAGTTATTTCACAGATATCTTTACAGCTACTGATAATAGCACTGGGTTAATTTCAAACTGCCTTGACCAACGTGTGTTTGAAGAGCATAATACTCATATATTTTTAGAACAATACATTTATGAATATCTAAATTAATAATATAATTAAATATATTTATTATATATAATGAAATATTATCAATTATTATATTATATAAGTATATAATTATTTTACCAATTAATTTCATTTATTTTTAGTGTCATTCAACTAATATGTATATCTTTTCGTACAATACCTATAGTAATAATGAAGTTATAAATCAATAATATGATTATATATAGTTATTGTATATAAAAATTTTATCAATTAATATAATTATTTGAGTATGTAATTATCTTATCAATTAAATTTATTTATCTTTATATCATGAATGATTAAATGTACTTATATGAGTACATACACTTTCAGTATCACTTAACTAATATTTATTAATCTTTTTATAATATCTATATGAGTAATTGAGTATTTAAATTAACAATACAATTATTATATTAATGAAATTTTACTAATTTGTGTAAAACTATTTACTACATAAATTTAATCTCATAATTATTTACATTATATATTTTAATACATAAAATTAAGATAATAATTAGTTAATAAGTTAAACTAAATATTTTAATTATTGAAAACAGAAATTTAATTATTATAATAATTATTCTATATATATGAATATGAATACATACATACTTAAAATAATTTGTATTTAATTTAATATATCTTTAATGTCATTTTATTTTCTTTATAAATAATATTTATTAAATATTTATATAGATATGTAAATTAAACAATTTATCACATAAATACTTTATCAATTAATTCCATTTACTTTGAGTATCAATTAACCAATACTCATCTATTTTAGAGCAATACCTATATGATATTTAAATTCGTAATGTAATTAAATATATTTATTATATATAATGAAATATTACCAATTAATGTATTTATATATGAGTGTATAATTATTTTATCAATTAATTTTATTTATTTTTAGTGTCATTCAACTAGTATGTATATATTTCCGTATAATACCTATATATATTAATAATAGAGTTGTAAATCAATAATATGATTACATATAGTTATTATATATAATAAATTTTATCTATTAATATAATTATATGATTATATGAATATGTAATTATTTTATCAATTAACTTTATTTACTTTTATATAATGAATGATTGAATGTACTTATATGAGTACATATACTCTCAATATCACTTAACTAACATTCATTTATTTTTTCACAATACCTAGATAAGTAATTGAGTATTTAAATTAACAATATAATTATATACAGTTATTATATTAATGAAATTTTATCAATTAGTGTAATTATATGTGTATATAATCACCTTAACAATTAATTTTATTTCTTTTAGTATCACTCAACTAGTATTAATCTATTTTTGCATAATATTTACATGAATAATTTAGTATGCAAATTAATAATATAATTATATATAATTATTATATTAATGAAATTTTTTATCAATTAGTGTAATTATATGAGTATATAATCACGTAAATAATTAATTTTATTTTTTTCAGTATCACTCAACTAATATTTATCTAATTTTGCACAATACATATATGAACAATTGGATATTTAAATTCATAATATAATTGTATACAATTATTTTATTAACAAAATTTTAACAATTAATGTAATTATATATGTATATAATCAACTTAGCAACTAATTTTATTTTCTTTTAGTATCAACTAAATTAATAATATAATTGTATACAATTATTATATCAATAAAATTTTATCAATTAATTTAATTATATGAATATATAATTACATTAATAATTCAACCGTGCCAATATAACTACAAGAAAATTACAAATTAGCAACGAAAATTAACAACGAAAAATTGACATTTTTCGTTGCTAATAAAAAATGGCAACGAAAATTTCTGTTGCTAATTTGACAGTTGCTAATTTTAGCAACGGAAATTGAATTCCGTTGCTATTTTTAGCAACGAATATTGATTTCCGTTGCTAAATTCATCAATGCAAGATTCGGTGAATTGATCAATTTTAGCAATAAAATTTATATTTCCGTTGCTAAATTCATCCATAAATAAAAAAAATTAACCACGGTCCTGTCCGTCGCTAAATTATTGGAGATTATCATGAAAAAGTTCGTATCTGCGGTATCAGAGAACGATTGTGGCAACCATACAAGCCAAATAAAGTCAATTTATATATACAAGATCAAGCAAGCTCTTTATCATAAAATTCGTTCGTCATAATATCACATTACACGCTCAACAATTAATATAGAACATAACATATCATTTGGATAATCACACATTTGGAGTTTTCCAAGACAAAAAACCACTAGACAAACCATTACAAAAGCCAATTATTATGTTGTCACCAAACTAGCACCTACAAGGGGCAAAAAAAAATTACTTAAGCCCGAAGACAATTTGAGTTCTTAAATTGACAAGACTAACATCGTTGGCCTATCAACAAGTTCATCTACCATAATTCTCTTTTCCCGTTGTCCTAAATCCTAAAGGAATGAACAATCTATAGTTATCTGCTATGTCATATAAAGTTTCAATATCGTCCAGCTGTATGTATATTTACATGCTAATGTAGGATGTAAAATTACATAATAGTAAAAATATTATCCAACACATTCGGTTCTGGTTACTATATTTGAACATCAAAAGGAAGCTAAATGATGCATGCATCCAGAACTCAAATTTCTAGCCCATATGCCTATCTACCACAGTGCATACATAAAACCTATTACCAATGTGGACAAATGCACATACAAGAGTCGTAAGATGCTAACCATTTCTCTCCACCTGCATCTCTTCTTCCTTCTCTTCATCAGCAGTTTTCCAAACGATATTTTTAAGTCCAGCTGACAAGCATCTACAACATATCAGTTCAAAATTATTCTCCAAACTTTGACTAGGATTGAAAAGTCTCATGTTAAAAATGAAGAATCTAATAACAATTAATGAAACCAAGAGTCATCAATGCAAAACAATTAATGTATGGGCAAATGACCAATTTCTCAAGACAGACTGCAGCAATGAACCCCACCTTTATGGGTATATGTATATCATTGTTCCATCCATGCATATGCAGTCTGTCTCGTGAATAACATAGATACTTATCTTTGTTCCAAAGTTATGTAGAAAATTTTAAAAAAATATTGGCACTTTTCATTGTCATGTTTATTTGTATATCAAACCTTTAAAATTTGGTTATTTTAATTAGTAAGTGACAATAACAATTATCCAACTTATAACTCATTATTTCATCAAGATTTTAGTTATATCTATCGATAATATCTTTATTGAAAATAAAAATTGAGTCAACCACTTGAATTCTAAAGCCACAACTAGCAGCCATAGCCAATTTCTTAAACCAATAAAGAATTCTACCTTGGACATACTCACATTTGTAGTTTCTAACAGTACTCTCTCATGACCCAATTAGTTCTTGCTTTATTAACTTGTTTGTGCAGAAGTTAAAATAGTCATACGTGTATGCATGGTTAATAAAGAATTCTACCTTCAATAACTTCAACATTATGACATTAAAATAGTCAAATTAAAAGCTACATTAAAAATAGAAGTATTAATAAAGCTCACTCATTAGAACAAAGCTCAACGATCTTTATATGCTCATGCCATCCAATCTCTACTATTACGATTTACGACTGCTCAAACGGAACTCGGACAAATAATTGTCCATGTAGGGTAACCACAACTGATGTTTGATGTGGGTCAATCCTTGAGGGTAAACTAACAACCTGGCACAAAAAATTAAAAACAGAAGTATTAATAAAGGGGACTACTTGGCCACCACAAGGAAATTGCAAACTAATCATATCAACTCATTGACCATTCTAACAATAAAACATAGTGACTATTTTATTTTAACTTATTGCTCCAGGCTCCAGGAACAAAACCTTTTTGAAATGTGTCACACCCCAAGGATTATCTGGACATTTGTAGTTCACCGCTGATCACCAGTCTTCCAGCTGGATCTGATTGAACACACACTTGTGTAAGCAAAATGAATGTCATATATGCAATTTTCCCCCAACACAAGCATGGGTGCATACTAGGACAGAAAAAGCTTAATGCAAAATAAAAAAATTGCTTTAAAGATGAAATCGTTTCAATAATAAAATCATATGCTGCATTCTCGTGTTTGTATATAGCTAACCAAAAGGCAATCCTTTTTTGTGTACACCAATTGCAACTTCTATAATCAACTGAAGAAATAATTGATTAAGCGCTCAGAAACCGCCTAGGCAATACTTCCTTAATAGTTACTCTAATAAAGTTAGAACTGGTACATGATTTCTTGCTAATTGCAGCAGAATTATTCCCATTAAAGGTAATTGAAATCATATCAGTAAAGGGGAAACGACAGTGTAAAGATCTGAGATACTGACCTCCTCTCGAAGAAGTCCTGGTACCAAAGCATATACCTCAAAACAATCTTTCTGTGGACATAATATTTTTCAGTTCAGGTTATAAACAACACAACTAATCTATTGCCTTCTGCACAAACAAGTTAATGAAGCAAGAACTTACAGTCTGACCGAACGCTCATCGTAACTTCGCCGGAGACACATCGCTGCTGCCGCTGTGGAGACCAAAACCTCAAGAGTTTGCTGCCGGTGACCACGCGCCCATCCATCCCGCCGTTTGATCGAAAATCCAGCAAAACATTCGGCGGCTTCTCCTCATCGATCTCCATGTTGCCGGCGAGGAAGGGGCTATGGAGGGGTGTCGGATGATTCGTCTCGCCATTGGGAGTCCTCTGGCGGTGGTCGTCTCACCGTTCGTCGCTGCCAGTCACCGGAAAAAGAGGAACCGCTTGATTGAGAGAGAGAAAATCGAGCTGCCAAAGGCGATCGGACACTCCACGACGGAGCTGGATGCCGGCGAGGGGAAGGCTACGGTACCGCACGAATCGTCCCCGTTGAGAAAGGCCTGTGTGGTGGCTGACCGGCACCTCTTCACCCCTCTCTTTCACCTCCCTCTCTCGGTCCCTTCTCTGTTCTATTTTTTTTTTAATAAATTTGAGGCCCAAAATAACTTATCTAGATGATCTAAGGTCTATTATTATTATTATTATTATTATTATTATTATTATTATTATTATTATTATTATTATTATTATTATTATTATTACTTTAATTATTGTTATAAATTTATTTATTTTAATTGATTGATTTTTTTTAATTATAATTACCCGAAATATGCCCAAAATAACTTATTGTTATAAATTTATTTATTTTAATTAATTAATTAATTTATTTATTTATTACCCGAAATATCTAGAGACCTTTTCTTTCTTTTTTTTTCTTTTTGTCCTAGATAATTATCTCTTTTATTATTATTATTATTATTATTATTATTATTATTATTATTATTAGTAGTAGTAGTAGTAGTTGAATATTCTAAAATTAATAAATTGTGACCCTATCATAAATAAAATTATGACCCTATCAGCTTCTCATTACTTATTATTTAATTATATTATGACAAATTAATTTCTTTTTAAAATTATGACCCTATCATCTTCTCATTATTATATATAAGTGGAAAATAATAAAAAAAGTAGTAGTTGAATATTCTAAAATTAATAAATTGTGACCCTATCATAAATAAAATTATGACCCTATCAGCTTCTCATTACTTATTTTTTAATTATATTATGACAAATTAATTTCTATTTTAAATTTCTAACAAATATGAAAAATACTTAAATGTCCCTCATTTACCAACGAAATTTAAATTTCGTTGCTATTTTAGCAACTGAAAATAAATTCGGTTGCTATTTAGCAACGAAAATATATTTTGGTTGCTATTTAGCAAAGGAATTCTATTTCGGTTGCTATTTAGCAACGGAAATATATTTCGGTTGCTATTTAGCAACGGAAATATATTTCGGTTGCTATTTAGCAACGAAAATATATTTATAGCAACCGAAAATAAATTCCGTTGCTATTTAGCAACCGAATTATATTCCGTTGCTAAAATAGCAACGAAAATTAAATTTCGTTGCTAAATTAGCAACAAAAATATATTTTGTTGCTATTTTTCGTTCCAATTTTTTCCTCCCATCTATTGGCATCTTAATTAGCAACGGAATAGTGATACCGTTGGTAATTTTCGTTGCTAAATTTTAGTGCCAAAAATTTCCTCCTCTTTTAGCAATGGAAGATAACAAAAAATTTTTCCGTTGCTAAATCTACAAAGTTTAACCAATTTTAGCAACGAATATTATTTTTCGTTGCTAAATAACAACGAAATTTGTTTTTCGTTGCTATTTTCAGATTTTCTTGTAGTAGAATGATTAGAGTAACAATTTAAAATATTTGATAAACAATTTAAATATTAAGAAATATATATAAACAAAGACAAAGATTTATTCATTTTATAAATTATTTAATTAATAATATTAATTTAATAGTTATTTAAAAAAATACTTTATATTTACTCTTATTTTTATAAATAATGGTAAATATAAATTATTTTTAAATGGTAAAAACTTGAATTTAAAAATAAAAATCAAATTTAAAATTTTTTAAGAGGGAATTTTTTTTATTTTGAAATTTTGGAGGGAGTAAAAAATTGAATTATATATATATATATATATATATATATATATATATATATATATATATATATATATATAACACAAAAACCTATCTCATTTTTCTTTTGCCTCTCTCCCTCACCTATCGGGAAAGTGGAATGGTGGTGACCAGAGAAGGACGCCTCACCATCGCTAACGATCGGTGCCGAGTCGCCTCTCTCGCCGTCACTCCTGACAGATCACCACCCTTCCTTGGCTGTCGGATCAATTTCTTTGCTAGGATTTTTTTTTGTCTTCATTTTTAGGTTTTCATCCAACCGGTGGCTCTTTTTTGGGATTCCGACCATCTCTAGTATCCATAGACATCAAGGGTACCACCAACGGATCCCTGACGACTCGACGTTCCTTCCTACACGCCCCGATGATCCTCTCTCGCCGGCAGCAAAGAGATCGGAGTTGGGTATATTGAAAGCTTTTAGCGAAGATTCTAGCCAAATGATCAGGCATCTTAGCGCGTGAACAATGGTATGAGGACCCTAAGGTCGGGATCTCAATCGTGGCAGCAGTAGGTCATCACCGGCAAAGCTCCGATGAAACTCCGGCGATGGTCCGGCGAGCTTAGAGGTATGTGATTGATTCAAAAGGTGTTCCAAATTTTTATGCCACCATAAGGAAAGCCATTTGGACTTCTAATCTGAAGTTTGCAAACAATATAATAGATTTTTCTGCTCTTTAAGGTTAATGCAGCATTATGTGTCTTTGCAGGGGTCAACAACCTATTTTTTCAGCTTCAGAGGCTGAAGAATTGCTTCAATTTGTTATTTGTCTACCTTTAGACGGCCAGCTTCAGGGTTTGCTCGTGCTTTTAATGGAATGTATGCAATCAGCTATCAGGTACTTCACAGATGAGGAATGGAGTGCAAGCTGTGAAAAAGTGGCTAGAAGTCTTGCTTGCAGGTAATTGCTATTTAGTTTAACTGTTGGATTTCTTGGCTCCTTGGCTTCATAACACTTGGATCAATTCATAATTAAGATAAACTTATTATTGTTACATTCTTTCAGTTTCATTGTGGCATGCATGGTATTTTACGGAACACACATAGCTATGTCTATATGTTGAGCTGAACTGTGGATGGTTTTTTTTTTTTTTTACTCCTAGCGGCATTAAATTTCTTAACCTTTTAACATACTTGCAATATCATCTGAACCCATGTTGTCAATGTTATCATATTTTCAATAATTAAATGTAGTTTTATCCTTACTTTCAGTACTTAAATGTTATGTTATCCAAATGTGAAAATTAGTTCAATGTTCAAGCACGTAAATAAAAATTCACCAGATGCTACTTGTTGATCAGCCTATATGCTGCGAATTCTTTCAGAAAGAATAGCAATTACTGAATTTTCAAACATAGTTGGAATTAATTATTGAAATCTGATTAAAATGGTTGCAAAATGAAAAGTTTTCTATAAAAATGATAAAACAATAAGTGCGAGGATATTTCCTTTCATTACAACTATTGTTTGCTTGCATTATTATGTGGGTGATTTGCTGGGAATCGTTTTATTCAAAAAAAAAAAAATCTAGTCTATTGAGAACTGCACACTTTTGTGTGCTTTCTTTCCTTTCAATTTATCGACTTGTATCCATAATGCTTTTAAAAGCCAGAAAACAACTGCATGATATCTGCATGTTGCTTAATTTCTTAATGCAAACAATTGAATTCAATACCACATTCATATTGATGTAGCCTTTGGTCAATAGAATCATTTAAATCAATAACAAATGCGGCATGCTTAAACATGAAGTAAAATATAATATTCCCTATGTTACCTTTGACCAATTACCATTTTACATTTTCTTTTTCCTGTGTTTGTTGATTTTGTACAGAGTTCCCAGGGATTTAACTGCTTGCGAGCTGTGGAATGCATTTCAGGAATCGGGATTCGTAGTGGGCAACTCAGAAGTGCAGTTTCTTATCAGATTCTGCTTGTTTGTTTTGATAATAAGGTAGCATGTACTATTTCTTCGGTTAATACAAACATTTAGAGCTGTGGAGTTGGTCAAGTAAATATTTATGATTTTTATTCTTTTCTTTTTGTGAGGTTTGTGACATTATCTACAATTTTCTTCACTATGTATCCAGCCTCTGTTTATTTTATTATTATTTGAATTATGTATAGTTGAAATCATTAAAATGATTTTACTATTATGAAATTTATACTGATTGTTAAATTTCTGCATTTTAAATAATGTGATTTAATGTGCATGCAAAATTTTAAAAATATTGAATTATTCAAAATATTAGATTGTATTATATTATTTTGTACCGAAAGAATCGTACTGAATTGTATTGAATATTTATAGGATCGTATCAAATTATTTCAAATTTTCAAAATAATTATAATATTTAATTTTTAAAATCTTCAAAATTTTAAAACAATATGAAAGTTTTTAAATTTTCGAATTGTAACACACAGTATACACCCCGATCATACGCGCCAGATAAATCATTCCCCAAGTAAAATTTAAAATTATAAGAATAACAGTTCCTTCGTCTATCTGCTCCGTGTGAATAATGTCTGCGAATCATCAACATCTGCTCCGTCTGGTCCTCTCCTGCCGGAAAATCACTGCTCAAGTCACTAACCCCACAACCTCCACCATCATAGCCATGGCCTCCTCCGCAGAGCAAGAATTCCTCGCCCAGTATCGCTTCAGACTCAATCGCTTTCCTCGATCCCACGACTTCTGGGACGCCAAAACCGCATCTCGCGTCGGCGAGAAGCTAGGGTTTCGGCCCAAAGAGATCGGTGTCACCAGCATCAATATCAATCTCGAGGAGGAGCTTTCTCGACCGATTCATTACAGGAAGAGAGTGTTGCCGTTGTTAGATTCTGTGAAACGCGTTGGCGTTGCCGTTGATGGAGCGGAGAAATTGGGGGAGATTGGGCCTGTGCATAGTATGCATTAAAGGTTAGATTTTTTTATTTAATTACACAACCAATTTTTGATGGATTTCGGCCTTCAATAGTATTTCGTATAATTGATACTTGTATTAACAAATTGAGAGGCAATAAGGAAATCATTGATTTTTGTCATTAGGAACAAAGAATATGATCATATTCATGTACCTTGGTGTTATAGTTCTTCATGTTAATAGTAAAATCCATTGTCGCTATTCTTTTTTTTTTTTTTTCTTAAGCTCAATTGTGATCTCTTTTTATTATAATATCATGTAATTTCTCACTGCAATTGCTTTTGGTTTTTTAAATTATGAAGTGAAAAAGAAAGAATTTTGAGTTTATGAAAGAATATGTCCCTTGCAAGTTTTATTAAGCAGAAGTGGAGTCCAAACTGGGCATCATTCTGTTTGCTATTCGGTTCGAATTAGGGAGTTTTAGTTAGTTCATGAACCTTTACCAATTAAATCTACACTTTTCACTTGATCAAAAATTTTGAAACTTGCCTGCGCACTATATTTACACATGCGTGAAGAATTGGTTTTTCTAATAATTTGCATCGCTGTTAGTTTCCAGCTGCAAATACTTACACATATAAGTTTGTACAAGGTAAGCAGGGCAGATGATAGTTACAGATAGAATTGAAGAAATGTGTCTTGCAGTGCAATACTTTTTAGATTGTAGTATGCTACTTTTGTCTAGGAAAATGGCTGACAAGCCTTTGTCTGGTGCAAAATTCCTACAGTTTGGTAGTTAATCTTTGGGATAAGCTGTGAGTTTATCCCTGAACCATCTGAAATAGAATAGAGTGATTTTGCCATTAAATAATTTTTTATCGATTGTTTCTCACGGACTATTCAAAATAGGGCAATTTTGCCCATATCTTATATGCCAACTAATTACATAATTTCATGTGTCATCTATTTTAGAGATAAAATATGTCTATTTTGACAAGTTTAGAGCAAGAACTATCTATTTTAAAAAGTAGATGGGCAAAATCTCATGCAAAAATAGATGAAAAGAAAAAAAAAAAAAAAAAGAAGTTGAGAAGCAAAATTACCCTATTTTAAATAGCTCATGAGTAAAATCACCCCTTTTTCCTTATCTTTTTAGAAGGATATATGGATCAAGTGGCTGAGAAACATGGAACTGATTCTAATAATTGCTGCATAAAAGATTTAGTCAGAGTTTGTTGATTTTAATGAGCTAGCCTGCATGTCAGAATTCTCTTGAGGAAAAATTGGGATTCGGGCTAAGGGGCGGCCACTGAAAGTAAGTTAAAGTTCAGAGAGTTTAGTATGACGAATTAAATTCTAAGAACTGACGGATGATATAAACTATTTCTGTGGAAGATGTGGAATTAGTAGATCAAAGGTAATTAATTCTGAGTTTTTGTTTTCAAAAGAAATTTGGAAGACTGTTATGTCCAAGTTTGGCATTACTAGAGATCCTTATCGATGGATGGGGGGAAATAAGCTAGTTATGTCAGAAAAACTCGTGGAAAGAAATAGAAGAGTGGTTCTTATTGCCATAATCTACTAGATTTGGCAAGAAAGAAACACTTTGGTGTAGTATAGTATTTAGAAGAATAAATCAGAGTATAAAATATCTGAGAGTTTGGAATAAGATTGTAGCAGAAGATGTAGGCCTTTGTTTTTTTTTTTTTTTTTTAGTTTTCCGTTATGTATCTGATTGGTGGTGTACTCTGTGTGCGCTTTTTATTCCTTGGCAATAAATGAATTTTTTTTTTTTAATCCAGAAAACAAAAACAACTAACGGGTTTGCAGAAAGTGGATGCAGTGTATTCAGTTTTAAGAATACAGTGTATTCGGTTAGCAGAAATTGTACACAGTGTATTCGGTTTTCTGATTACAGTGTATTCAGTTATCATAATACAGTGTATTAAGTTTGCAGAAAGTGAATACAGTGTATTCAGTTTTAAGAATACGGTGTATTTAGTTAGTAGAAATTGAATATATTGTATTCAGAAAACTGAATACACCGTATTCCGTTAGTAGATAATAAATTCATTAAAGCATTTTAAACACTTTAAGAGTTTCAATAATTAAAATCATAAATAAATCATGACAATAGATAAATTATAACACTTCAAAATCATATACATAAAATTTATTATCAAATAGGCAAATAGTATTAATTAGTTACATAATAATATATTACCAAATTGACAAACAGTAAAAATTTATTGCATTCATTATAAGAAAACATGTATCTTTGCAATTAATGCTAATCCATTGCAATAAACGTCATAAAATAAATCATATTTTAGGACTTTATTGTTCATAAATATCAATTGTACTTCTTTGGTATCGTATTTTTTAATATTTTGTACTGCATATTCAAAAATTTATATTAAATGCAATTAATATCTATATATTTTCAGTGTATTTAATTTTAAGATTCTCACTATATTGAAAATATCAACATCGATATTTTTATACAGAAACATTATCGACAACTTTATCCTTTTGGTTTCCTTTTAATGACAAATGGTATAGTAAAACCTCTTATTTAATTTCAGGTATCTAAATCACTTCTGAAGCTTAAAAATTAGTTATGTAATATGTCTTTTCAAGAGTACCCGCCTTTATAATATAACTATATAAATTTATTTGCTTTTTCTATTTGTAGATTTTATTTTTATTTAGAACCGAATAGTTTATCCTATAAGATAAATTATCCTACTAGAGCGTTGTTTTGAATTAGAGCATTTGCAGCTAATACAAATGAAATTTAATCAAAATGTATAGTTTACCTTATAAGGCAAATTGTCCTATTAGGATATTGTTTTGAATTTGAGCATTTTTAACTAATACAAATGAGATTTAATAAATATCTCTATACACTAACAAATACATTGGCATCATAATTGACTAATCTTTTGAACTTTAGGTTCACAATATGAGGATTTAAATTACACACAATGTATTTATTATTTTATTTATTTTTAGCTGTTTTTTTTCCCTAATATTAGGAAATTTATTAATTAAAATGCATTTTTTAACTAAAAATTGCAATAGAAGAATTTTATGATTTTCATTGGCATAATGCATGTAAGTATTGCTTACATCAATATTATGTATCTATATATAAAAATAATACTTATTGTTTTCATAAAAATATTTAGTAATTAATCGGAGACATTTAGTAAAAATTTTTACTAGATCTTGGAGTATGAACATTTACAAGGGGCTTATAATAATCTTGTAACCACGACATATGATCACTAGCATTATCAAGAAAAATATCTTGATTGTATAATTTAGAAATTATGCACTTAATTTAAATAATCTCACAAACTACAGGTTGTGAGTTGATAATAAATACATATGTGATTATTTTATTGATGCATCTTTCAAAAATTATAAATCATCTGAATGGTTCACATAGTGGATCACATATATTATTTTTATTCATTCCAGAATAAAGGAAATTCAGTTCTTTTATTAGCTAGTGACACTTTAGTAATATTTATAGAAAAAAAATAGATTATGAGATTTTTTTTAAGTTAAATTAAAGAAATTTATGTTTTTTTAATAAATATATGAATTCTCAATAATTTATGCATTATAATCGATCCGATATGGTCAAATTATCATGCCAAGTAATCAATTGTTAATTAGTAAAATTCAGGTTTACTATTTTTATTATATCAATATTTATATCAATTGATAAATATCAAATTTCTCAATATTAATATCAAACGGTTAGTAAACTTCATGTTTACTAATATTTGTGACGGTAAATAAACTACATATTTATTAGTATTTATATTAATTTTCAAGTTTATTATAATCAATAAATTTCAAGTTTACTGATATTAGTATCAATTAGTCAACAAATTTCTAATTTTTTGACATTTGAATAATTAGTCAACTGCAGATTACTAATATTTATATAATAGTTAGTAAATTTTATGTTTACTAATATTTGTATCAAAATCAAATCAAATAATCTTTAAAAAATATATTTCTTATCTTATACGAAGTGGATTTCGAGTATTTTTCTTGTAGTCTCAAAATGATATTTATTTCAACGAATATCTTTTAAAAATAAATTTATGCGAGACATATTTGAGAAATAGTATATTTCATAACAAATTATATGCGGTAATTGCATTATAACTTTTTAGGAGCTTTCAAATAATTGTATTACACATAACAAAAATATACATATAGTAAATTAAAAACCAAAATATGGCTTTGTATAAAATATATTCATCATATATATATAATATAAAGATCAAAATATAATTAAGCAATGATCAATTTTTAATTATGCAAAACAAATCACTAAAATTATGTTAATGTCCATGGCAAAACTTCTCATTTTTTAATAATTTCGTATATTGAAGTTTTTAAAATTTATTTTAGGGTATAATTACTCAATACTTAATTAATCTCATTAACTCATAAGAATTAAAAAAAAATGAAGTTTACGGATTAAATTTACTTACCGTTTAATTTTGTAAATCATAATTATTGATTCCTTCGAGTTGGGTTGTCGTAAACCATCGACTTTTAATAATTAATAGAGGCTATTGTGCTGTTAACGTATTGTGAAACTAATTTAAGCAAAGACAAGTGTAATATGAATAAAAAAATTTTTCTTTTTCATTGTTCCTACTGAATAATCATATTAGGGTATTTATAGGTATAAAATAGAAGAGGTAGATCTCTACTATAATTAGGAGAATGATGAGTTTGATAGTCATTCATATACTTCATAATTATCACAATAATTGTAAACTTTTAAATAAAATGGATGTATTTTTAAAAGTTGGGGTACAAAAAGTAGTATTTGATGTAAATTCTCCTAAAAAATTAGTTTTGTGGCAAACGGTCTTTAAAAGCCCAAGTAGATGTATTCATGGGCTTGAGTTTTTCCTGCAGATTTGGGTTTAATATTTTTACAATGAAGCCCATGGGAGAAATGGGCCCGTGGTTGTCTGTTTGTTAAATCTTTTTTATAAAAAGAAAAATAAAACTGAAAAAAAGACCTGGATGAACAACAACAGGCCCATTTCTCCCACGGGCTTCATTGTCAAAACATTAAACCCAAATCCGCAGAAAAACCTAAGCCCATGAATACATCTACTTGGGTTTTCAAAGACCGTTGGCCACAAAACTGTGCCATTAATTCTTGTGTTTTATAAAATTTAATTAACAATTTGTACATAACAAAAATTTGTAATTCATTAGAGAAAAATAACTCAGGGACTATTAGTTACTTTTCAGTGTCAGGCTTAATAAATGAAATCTTACAATATTAATTCTCAATTTCAAATCCTCTTTCAATTTAAGAACTATGTTAGTTTTTCCATTAAAACTAATGGAAATTTTTACCAAATCAGATTTAAATTATATTGCAGTTTTCAATTTTAGGCGCAACAAAAAATATATTTTGGCCTGAAATCTCTAAAAATATTAAATATCCGTTAATGGTTTATGGAATGGTGGATGTAATCCCTTAATTAAAAGAAAATTCGAAATTGGAAACTGATATTACAAAATTGCATTTGTTAGATATGAAAAGTACCTAATAGTACAGGCCTGTAATTAACCCTAATTTTATGCATGGATTTGGTTGGATTTTAGGATTGAAATGGACGGTAGCATTATGATAATGGTCTTTGTTGCTATAATAGTATATATTATAACTTTATTGGCTGAAATTATACTCCTTAATCCTTGTTTAAAAGGCAGTTTGATTTGCAATTATTAGCTACTTAAGTTTATATATAGAAGAGGCATTAAAATGTGGAGAAGCAATTAAGTTAGTGGAATTCCAGTCCCAGATGCTGACATTTAAGATATGATGATTGATGAGTTTCGGAGGAAAGAAATTAGTTATTGTCTCATTAAGATACGTACGCTAGCAAAAAGGTCAATAGGGAAAATAATGAGATTAAGTCCATGCAGGGTGGGACAACACATAGATGCCACTCATGCGAGGAAAGAACCTTCCGCAGTTCTTGCCTTTTTTAATCTTTTTTTTGCCCTTTGACATAATCGATTTGTGGCTATAATAAATTATATTTAAATTCAGGATCCGCTATGAAAAACCTTTTGAACTCAATTAAATAAATTAAATAAATTTATTGTTATTTAAGTTTAAATGGTCATTTAAACTATATTTAAAACTTAAATAATAATTTAAATACGATAAAAATTTATCTATAATTATAAAAATAAATATAACTTCAAAAACAAAATTTAACAAATTCTAAAACTGAGATCACTCCCATAATTATTGGAGCAAGATGCTATTATCCGCACCGAATAGCCATCTTTAGGGGTGAGCATTTGGTCGGTTCGGTTCGGTTTTGGACTGAACCGATTAAACCGAAAACCGAACTTCAAAAATTTAAGAATCGAACCGAAACCGAATGGACCGAAATAATTTCGATCGGTTCGGTTCTACCGGTTCTGGGTCAATGTGGGCTTTTTTTAATTGGGCTTTTAACCTATATGGGTCTATAAATTAAATTAATTTATATTCAACAAAATAATTCATTTAAAATAACTAAAATTAAAATAATATACATAAATTTATTATATTATATCTATAATAAATTTCTCAATAATTTATCAATTGAATTTCATTTTTTTATTTATCAATTTCTCAATAATTTATCAATTTGAATTCTTTTTTTGTTTATATATTATTATTTATTTTTTTAAGCTACACATATACAGTAGATGTTAACCTAATATTATTAGCAAAATTAACCAATTATAATACTTTGACTTGCTAATTCATAATTATCAAACTATTGTTCACTCGAACACAAATAAATGTATGTTTATCGAATATTATACGATAATATTTTTTATAAGTTTTATTTAGTCATGAAAATTTTTTAATTTATCGTAAATAATTTATTCAATACTAATTATATTTTTAATAATTGATGTTTATATTATCAATTAAAAAAATAATCAATTACTCACTGTCAAATTAAAAAATTTAATTTATTAATTAAAATTTGATATTCAATAATCTACTATTATATATATATATATATACACAACTGTGCCGGTGCCCACGCTGCCAAACATTTGGCTTAAGAAAAATTTAATAGCCATGATGCATGCAGTGGGATTTGAACCTTGGACCTCCAAGGGTTATTTTTGTTTCCTAAACCATCAGCCAACTTATGGTAGTTGAAATTTTAATACTATAAAATATATATATATATAAATTTCGGTCGATTCGGTTCCTTCGGTTTTCCAATTTTAAGAACCGAACCGACCGATAAAACCGAAATTTTTTTCGGTTCTGAACCGAACAAACCGAAAACCGAATAGACCAAAATCAATTCGGTTCGGTTTTCGGTTCCGGTTCGGTTTTGCACACCCCTAGCCATCTTTTTTACACTATTTATCCGGCAAAGCAATTTATCAGAGCACTACTTCTACTTTTTTGTACTAAATGGTGGGAAAGCGCAAATCCTTTAGGATTTTTCAATTTAGGATTTTTTTAAAATTATGACATTTACACTTAACGCACACAATTCCTATGTCTTTAGGATTTTTTTAAAAATTTATGAAAAACATATTGAAATTCTAAAAAATGACATTTAAGATGAAAAAAAAAATTAAAAGCGACCCTTAATAGTAAATAGAAAAATGATATGCAGTAGGGATAAGATAAAACTAGAAAAATTCTACTTATTTCGTTCTTTTTTATCTGTTATTTTTGTTGTTTTTAATAAAATTAAAAAATAATAAATAGATATAAATTTAATATTAAATTATATGATTAAAATTTAATTATCAAATTTGATTGATTATAATTTTATTGAAAAAAAATAAATTAAAAAAGTAAATTAAATTATATTAAAAATTTAAAAATAATAGATAAATATAATTTAAATTTTAATAGAAAATGGCATATAAAAAAATCGGAATTGTTAACTGATCTAATTGAAAGAAATACACTGGAAAATGCGGATTGGAACATAAATAAGTTGGCTGGGAATAATTAATAATACCAACCCATGAATTTTCTGGATTTGTTGATCGTGAATATATACAGCCACACTACTACTCCTATCCCACGCGGTTTGCTTTCTTTTCGGCTTTTCCAAATACAGGATAATCGCCGCCGACCAAGAAAATAAGAACAAAACAAAACCTTCCCCCGTTCCCCGTCTTACTCCCTTAGGCTGTAAAAAAAGTAAAACTTGTTAGAACGGAGGCAACAATTCCAATCCATCTTCTTTCTCTTACTTTGACCATAGCAAGGCCGAATCCTCTTGTTCCACACACCATAGCCCATTTTATAAGGCCCGATGTTGTAATCTATGATTCATATATGATATATGGCTTGGATAAATTTCTCAAAAAAAAAAGGGTTGTAATCTAACGAGATTCTCTAAGCTATCATTTACTTGTTTTATTTATTTTTTATTTTTTGCACTTTTTTTTTTGTCTGGTTATATAATTTTGTAATTTGTTTGATGTTATAATATTTTGTCTCTTTTAAATATTATTTTGATTGTTAATTTGAAATTTTTTCTAAACTCTTTTCCACCATTTACGGCCGCTTTCATTTAATTATCAATTTATATTATTTTTTATTTATTCGATGATTTTAAAATATATAATTTGTAAATTTTAAATGAATGATAGATAGATTATTATGACCTATATAATTTAATTTTTGGCCTAATATATAAATTAACACTTTTTGTAAACTTTTGTCAAGGACCCCTAAAATTATTGTTACTCCAATTTGACACCAAAACTTATAAAAAACACTACCATAAACATAAATTTTAGCTGGAAATATTTTAAATTGGTGCGTGTAATGTAATCGCTCTGTTGTAATTTGTCTAAAAAATTACCAAGAAGCAATTGTTCCACTCTACCTCTGTTTCGCACTTCCGGTAGCCGAGTCTCTTTCAATCTCTCTTTCTCCATCTCTCCCTATCTATTTGATTTCGACCCAAATCTCTATTATTTCTATTTCTCAAAACAACTTTATTTGTTTAGTGGCATATACAAATATCTTTTTATTTTTGTAGAACGACAATAGATCTATTCTAGTTAAGAATTTGTACAGAAAAAAGTACGACTCTTAGGCATAATTCTAAAATTTGCTGCTAATTGAATTTACAGAAATACTCTCTCTATTTTATTTTAAAAGTTAATTTTTATTTTTAACGAAAATTAAAAAAATAATTATAATATTTCAACTATTTAACACGATTCTTAGGAAAATGAAAATTTGAAAAAAGCTAAAGTTGAATTGGACTTGGTTTTGTAAGTGGGAAAACAAATCTTCAATTTCCAGTACAAATTTTTTTCGTGTTCCGTGGGTTGGTATTATTAATTATTGCCAGTTTGCCACTATACTTTTTTTCGTCCTTGGCGAAACTGGTGCACCTGGTGTGTTCTCCTGTAGCCAAATGTACTCCGCGCAATTTTTTATACCGTTGGATGTAAAAAAAGAATATAGATGAAAAATAAGAATATATTAATTTTCTATTTAACGGTCTGCACAGATTGTGCATGGTATATCTAATGTACGGAATGAAAATTTATGAAAAACATATTGAAATTCTAAAAAATGACATTTAAGATGAAAAAAAAAATTAAAAGCGACCCTTAATAGTAAATAGAAAAATGATATGCAGTAGGGATAAGATAAAACTAGAAAAATTCTACTTATTTTGTTCTTTTTTATCTGTCATTTTTGTTATTTTTAATAAAATTAAGAAATAATAAATAGATATAAATTTAATATTAAATTATATGATTAAAATTTAATTATCAAATTTGATTGATTATAATTTTATTGAAAAAAATAAATTAAAAAAATAAATTAAACTATATTAAAAATCTAAAAATAATAAATAAATATAATTTAAATTTTACTAGAAAATGGCATATAAAAAAAATCGGAATTGTTAACTGATCTAATTGAAAGAAATACACTGGAAAATGCGGATTGGAACATAAATAAGTTGGCTGGGAATAATTAATAATACAGCCATGCCACTACAACTTTTTTTCTTCCACACGTCCTTGGCGAAACTGGTGCACCTGGTGTGTTCTCCTGTAGCCAAATGTACTCCGCGCAATTTTTTATACCGTTGGATGTAAAAAAGAATATAGATGAAAAATAAGAATATATTAATTTTCTATTTAACGGTCTGCACAGATTGTGCATGGTATATCTAATGTACGGAATGAAAAATTGCCATTTGATTGTCCACCACTTGCTTCTGTGAAAGAGGCGTCGTCAAAGTTCTATATAAATATTCCAAGCTATAGTCAAGTTTAATCAAGTTTTCTTCTAATCTCCCCTCCCATTTTCCCCAGAGCCAATACAAATAATTAGAAGATCTAAGATGAGTGAGAACAGCAACGAAGGACGCAGTTCTTGCATCGAAATGTAAGTGAATTTCTTGTTTACTCTCTCATTTTCTGGTTTAGCAATGTGATCTTACAAAGTTATGCTATATATCCATTTCATAGTATCATTATGTTGTCTTTCATTCGTATATTCATCATAGTTACATTTTCTTTGCATTATTTCATCTTTCAAAATTTAAGGAGTAACTGCGGGCTCTAAAAATACAAAAAAGAAGTTTACATGTCCGACCAACACCAAAATCAGAGGGTGGTACAAAGACTGACACCAAAACCCATTACTGCAATTCTATATCCACTTAAATATCCAACCAACGGTTTATTGAGTTTGCTCACCCGCAACCATTAATCTGGTGAAGCCTATCTTTCTCACCTGTACACACCCATGAAACTGCATATGCATAATATATCTGCGAGTGAGTTCTGGCAGATGTTCATTGGGCACATACTCACCACAGCAGAGCTGCACTGTTCAGGTGGATGTTTTCAGCAATGTTATTAAAACTGGACGGATAAAGAACCGGCAAGGCTAGGGGTAAGTGATTCGATAGGTTCAATCGGGTTCAACCGAATTTTTTTCCATTTTTAAAATATTATAAATTATTATAATTTTATAAATACTATTGTATAAAAATTAAAAAAATATCCATAAAAAATTAATATATATCACAAATATCATAATAATATGTTACAAAACATAATTTTAATTTTATTATTATAAGTAATTAATTATGA
>JBBPFJ010000361.1:84888-143361 GCA_037975025.1 Excoecaria agallocha | reverse complement strand
GGTCCATAAATGGTAGAACCGCTATACATGTATATAAAGAATTTAGAATTAAAATAATGCAACCACTATATTATAGTATGGGGTACCCTTGAGAATTAATTTTTAAAGGGGCTTGTATGAGGTAATGCTTATACGAATTAAGTCACTATAATAGGGTTCAGTTCATGATAAGCACATAACTAAGGACAATAGGATGTAAACTAATAAATCTAAATTGTATATGTTATTTAATGTATCCTAGGAAATTTATATCGGTGAGAACTCAAACAAAGCAACTGGCTTTGTCCCAGTACTATATATATATATATATATATATATATATATATATATATATATATATATATATATATACATCAATGTTTCTTTACGATGGCAATAAATTACCATGTTATGATCTAGTAACATTAAGAAGATAGTTATAATGTGCTTGACTAAATTAAAAGAGATGGAATATTTATTGGCACTCAAAGATGGAACTATAGAAGTTGATTATGCTTTAAGTTATACCAAGGATTAATGATTAGCCTTGATATAACGAAACCTAATTACTTTGTTGCCCTATACCTTATGGGGGTAGGCACGGGATGAAATAATCTTATATAACTTACCAGGGTATAATACGTTATACAATGAAAGAGTATTTGTAAGATGAATAAAACAAGTATGAACTAGTTAGGAGAGATGACCCGTTGGTCATGATCTAATAGACTATAAAAGTGAACTAAAGAGTTAATTAAGAGCAAGTGTTGACTTTAAGAAGGAAATAACTATTCATCTTATTATACTGACCCTAAGATGTTTAGATGTTATTCAAGTAATTAAGTATCGATATGACTATTTAGGATATTATATGAAAGCTGTTCACGGAAAACGACAACCAGGTATGTCACTGAGAACCATCAATGAGTCTTGTAAGCTACATTATACTGTTGACATAAACGTGCTATCATAGTAGCTAGATTTAATATGTGAATGAATATGAGAAATAAAAGAATGAATTCCCATAATTCAAGATGCGTTTATGTATATGAACATATGTGTACAGGGACATGCATACGATTTTATGAATGTTTTAGTAGCAAGATATGCACTTTCATATTGCTTCATTAAAATGAGGCTTAATGCTAACTATGAATAAATGTTAATGACACTATGAGATTACATGATTTGCACCCATGTGTAATGGAACCTATGACTGAACAATGATGCATGATAAGAATTATATGCATTCTTTATGACTTATGGCTTAAAGCCAAATAATATATTTAGTAATGAAGAATATGATGAGTCAAAGATGATTATAATGGGATAAGCCTGTGGGTCTTAGTTTAGTTGTGGATTAGATAGGCATGCCTAGAGGATACAGTCACAGCTATAATAGTTGACCCCGTTTGGGTCTTTTTCTTTAATAGAACCATCGTTTGATCTCGTTTAGGTCCATAGTTTATTCCTTGTTGGAACCATTGGTTGACCCCGTTTGGGTCTATTGTTTGATATCTTCGGATATCCATAGTTTGATACCTTTGGGTATCCATTGCTCCCATTATCCACCTTTGAACTAGTACTTAGGCAGGTTGTTAAAGGTGATAAAAAGGAAATGGTACAAGAAAAAAAGGGGTATATGTATACATATAGGCATCGATTTCTTCATGTAGTTAACATACGTATGATGAATGACTTATTGTATTGTGATGTTTTATCTTAAATTCCTTTTGGCTGTAACTATCTTATTGAAATGAGATGCCATGTTCAGTATATCATGATTATGAGATATGTATGTCATCGACCATGAGGAAGGTTCCCGTGTGAGTGCGGTGTGAGTTGAACTCCATCGGTGGGTTCCACGGAGAATATATGGATCCCAAAATGTACCATATTGTGCTAAAACTCACAAGGACTATAACATATACACTAAGTTTCATGTGCTCTATTAAATATTGCATACATGTGGCATCGAAACCTTGTTTTATAATCATGATATGTAATGCTTATTCTTTGTGATCACATGCAATGATGCCAGTGTATTCAATTATATATAAATGTTTACACCCATATAGGTTTAATGATAACATTCATTTAACCAAGTGTAAGGCATGACATAGAATGAAGATGGTATGAGAATCAGGTTACCATGCTAATATAACATAAAGGATGTAAAGTTTATGAATCTAATATGAGAATTGTACCATTAATAACTATGATGTCTAGCCTCTTGATAAAAAGGATTATAAGCTATATATGAAGGTTTGCACGCACATATGCATAATGATAACATTAACCTAACTAAGTGTAATGTATGATATAAATTGGTATTGTAAGAGGTTTAAGTTACCATGTGAAGATGATATTAAAGAACACATATGCATGAATTATGTAACGTTGTGTTTAATGCATTAAGTTAGAGTTTTGTACTATCAACAACCAGTTTGTTATCCAAGATTGATCGTATATTAATGTTTGATGTGCTCATGATGATGACCTGGATGTGTAAAAGAAAACATATGAGAGTATGTTCATATATATGTATGCATTAATTAGTTTTTTGATTAATCTATGTACTCTCACTATTTTATTGTTAATTAATAGCCCTCACTATATAATCCGAGAAAACTCGATGGTTTTCTTAGTGGGCCAATAACCAATCCTTGATATGTAATTTGACCTTGAATGTGGTTAACAAGCCAAACTCCATGCCCTTAAAAGGTAGGTATCTCTATACCAATTGTGTCTCTACACAACTATTACATCATTAGGTTATCAACTCTTGATACATGCATATCATATATGCACTCCCTAATCTTGCCTCTAGAACTGTTAGCCTTGACTATGGTCAACAAGCTAATGGGCTAGCTAAAATGACCCATTTAATTAGATTTGAACATATTCGATATAATGTGAGCTTGACTGTGGTCAACAACCCACACTATAAAGAGCTCTGGTTCTCCTCAAATTAATGGAAGGCTTATATACCTTAGTATTAGTATGAGAGATTTTAGTTAATTAAGTCTCATCATACATGGTTGGCATATATTAGTATGCATCCTATATCTATCACATAAATATAAGCATACAAATATTGTATAGTTATAGACTTTACTACATTGATTTCCCCAAGCCAAAAGGGAAATCAAAAGGTCACACCTAGGTAGTATGCATGATTCAAACAAGTAAAAATAATTACATTATCTTTAATCTTGTTAGATCTCCATCCGGCCCATCTTGCTCTTGATAGTGGTCTCCATCTCTATCTCTAATTCTAATCTAAGTAATCTAATTACATAATACAATTTGAAAAAGAAATACAAACAAAAAACAAGTCGCTGGGATATGAAAGTCCTCATTGGGTCGAAAGATGCATTATGCTCAATCACATTGGGCTTTTGTCCATAACTATCCATCATGCCAATCATACACCCTTATATGCATTTCTAATGCATAAAGTAAAACATATAATGAATTACTAACTTTGTTTCAACTCTTGAAACTTACTTTTGAGTTATTTTAATAATGTGATCAAATTAGGAAACTTTTTTCGTTTTGGAAACTTTCATTTTAGGAAACCTTTTTGCATGCATGTGTTCTTGCCTTAATAATCAATCCAATTGATTAATAATTAATTATTATTTGATTATTTAATTAATTTATTATATTAAATAATTAAAAGAATCAATTTTGGGCTTAAGATAAAGGATAGGCCGAAACCCATAAAATTAAACCCTAAATGTGTTCACACACAAACTAGTTTTGTGTCTATTGGACCATTTGAGCCTTTTGGAATGAGCCAAGCCCACTCCAGCCCTTAAAACCCATTAATAAACTTAATTATAGTTTATAATATTTAATTTAAATCAGCTCCTTGGGCCCACCAAGTCATTTACTAAATTAAATCAAGTCCGTAAACATAATTAAGCCCATTAAGTGGTTTTAATGAATTAAAACTAATCCAATTAATTCAAGACACATTTTAATTAATCCAATTAATTAAAAACACATTAATATATCATATATATCAGATTTATAAGATTAAAAATTGTTCTAAACATGAACACACCAAGAACACATGAAGAACACCAATTTATCGAACTTTTCAACTAAACTAGTTTTCATGCAAAACTTGTTCAATTTTAATTTTGTTTGATCCTATGGCTTAATATCACATATTAAACACATAAATTATCATCAAAATAATTTTAGAGTGGATCAATAAAAATTTAATTTAGAACAGCCCCTAAATTTTATTAAAAAATAAAAGCCATTCACGCCATTCACTACAAGAAAAATTCATTTTCCCGACGAAAATTCCTGACGGAATTGAGTGAATTTCCGTAGGGAAACAAAATTGCCGACGGAATTTAGCGACGGAAAATGGTGTAGGAGATCCGGTTGTAGGTACTTTTGCCGACGGAATTTTTTCGTCGGTAAATTTATTGACGAAAAATATTTCCGTCGCTAATTCCGTCGGGAGGTGCAGACCAAAAACCTGTCATCATTTGCCATATTTACCGACGGATTAATATATTCCGTCGGCAATGTTACCGACGGAAATAATTATTCCATAGGCAAATTTCCTACGGAATAATGTGTTCCGTAGTAAATTTAGCGACGGAAAGTATAATTCCG
Source organism: Excoecaria agallocha (assembly GCA_037975025.1). Taxonomy (NCBI): domain Eukaryota; kingdom Viridiplantae; phylum Streptophyta; class Magnoliopsida; order Malpighiales; family Euphorbiaceae; genus Excoecaria; species Excoecaria agallocha. The sequence goes on along the minus strand of JBBPFJ010000361.1, from coordinate 138,741 downwards.
TCGGTAAAGTTTCTCGCTGAAAAAAACTGGCGACGGAATTGTTCGTCACAATTCCGTCACTAAAAAAATTAAATATTTTTAATAATTGACTCTATATTATGACAGTGCCTGTGTCTGGTGATGATACTGGTAAGCTACTATGAATTCAAAACAACAGAAAAAAAAATAGCAACTGATACCAGCTCTACAATTCAACCAAAAATTAATAAAACTACAATATTCTATTAGATTAGTTAAATCCATACCACAAATTCAGCAACAAAGAAACAAATAAAACTATGGTTAGTTCCAAATAATAAACATAGGAACAACTTAAATTAATAAAATACTGAATGTTCAATTGAAGCTAGTCAAATAATAAAAAAGGATTTCCACTTGTCCGTATCAACATACCTAACTAATCATGCACTTTACAATTTCCGTTAATTAAAATATGAAAGTTCAACAGCTCAACCCAAAAACAGAATGTAGGGTGGATATCGAATCAAAATTAGCAAACTTCACATATTTTTTCATTCATAAATCTTATAATTGTTAACGAAATCTATATCAAATCCTTTAATTGTCTTTTTATAACTCTATTTTTTGAATTAATATTAAAATTAAAAAGTATTAAATACTTTTTATTTTATTTTATCCATTCCTTACATGACAGTAAATTGAAACATATTGTTTTTACTATTTATAAAATGGACATATATCATATAAATTATCATGCTTCTAATCCTAAAGGTTTAAATTAACCAGGCAATCAAGTTTGTTTCAGGTATTATACAACAGTCATTGTTGTATTATATCTGTAAATAGATATCATGGAAGTCTATGTTGGGATGTAAATAAAAATCTTATGAATTATCATAGGAGGTCACAGTAATTATCATGCAGTTTCCTATCTTTGAAAAAACTACATTTTCAGTTCCTTATAATTTGTAAGCGCATATGATAAATAAAAAACAATTAATTAATAAGTAGAACGAGTTCACACCAACAAAAAAATCATAAAAGAAATGAAAATAATCAGATATTCACTTAATCAAGAGTGTTGAGATATTTTTCTCATTATTGGACACCAACAGTAACATTCATACGAAACTTAAACTATGCAATTATAGAATATAGGAGAGGCAAGTTTCACGTATTAGAAGTTATTCAATGACAGCAATAAGACAAGCAAAAGCAAACAAAATTTCATTCATTCTATGTTAATATCACAATCGAATGAAACTTTAATTAACTTTTAATTAGGAAAAGATAATAGCATGTGACTCAATGTTTACCTCAACATCAGAGTTGACTGCTGCCGGACTTTTTGCAGCATCCAAGTTGAAGCAAAAGTAACATCACAAAAAAAAAGAAATAAATGAATAAGAAATGAGTATATTATATTATTATTTGTATGAAGGATCCTTGGCAAATACTGCATCAAAACAAAAATGTTAATACTTTCATTTTCTTTTCTTGTATCCACCGTGGAAAATTAGATATATAATATTAAATAAATGCTTTACCAGGTTATCGATCAAAATAAATTTACCATTGCTAGAAAGAGCCAATAAACAGAAATTAAAATATAAATTTTCGTGCCTCTAAAGATTACAACTTTCAATTTAGCTACCCGAGGTTTCCGCAGAGACATCATCACTTTCAGTTTCTTTATTAGTCTGAGGCTCGTGAAATTCTTCATCAAGCTTACTTAACAAATCCTTTCCATATCTTCTCACGAACTTTCTAGGAATGGCCTGATTCAAAAAAGAAAAAGATGTAATCAAGAAAAACTCTGGTGCTTTATGGTTTAATAACATAAAAACAGAAAGAAAATAACACCTACGTATAAATGGCTATCATATGGATATATGAGATCAAAAGGTTAAAATATATGGCACTGCACAAAAAAGAAAAAAATATATATATATATATGAGATCAAAAGTTTAATAACATAAAGATCCAATCAAGAAACGAATAATAAATACAAAAGCAAAAGTTGGCAGTCACCGGAGCTTCGCCGGAGCTTGACCGGAGCTTTGCCGGTATGAGCCAAGGACACTGAAAGGTAGCCAACATCGAGAGGAGTCCCACAGCACTAGTCACGCGCTCTAAAGCACCGTCATTTGACCGGGATCTGCTCAAGAATAGTCGCCTTCTCCCTCCCTGATCTACTCGTTGCCGGCGATTGGGGGCAGATGGAGGGTGTCGCTGGACTCACCTAATTTCTAGGAGCTTGTCGGTATATATGGCGTCGTTGGTGGCAACTGCGGTTCGCCGAAAAGTGGAGGTGAAAGCTACGGCAGGGGGAAAGGAAACAAGGAGAGAAAGGAACTGGCGTCGTTGACGGCGGGAGGTGGAGGGATAACGCACCTGTGCCTAGCGATCAGAGACAGCGACAGAGTGAAAACCACCGGCGATGGTGCCATTGATCGGTGAGAGGCCCTCCTACGTTCTCTACCTCTCCTTCCCGATTTCCATTCTCTTTCCTTTTTCTTTAGTTGTCATTTTCTTAGACAATTTAAGGTCGTAATATTTTGTCTGGACAATTCTTATTATATTCATGTATATTCGTTGTTGTCCTTGTGAAATATATTATTTTTCATAAACAATGACATTTGTTTGTTTCTTCATTTATTTTATAAAATAATTATATACAATTACATTTATTAATTAAATACTCAATTACTTATATAAATATTGTACAAAAATAGATAAATATATATAACCAAAATTTCATAAAAGCTATTATTCAGCTTATGTATTTCCTTAGAGACAATTAAGCATGCAACACATTTATTTGTTTAAGAATTACGAGATAAGTATATACAGAAACACACACCCGAAAAAATAATTAAATTTTTAACTATATAAATTATAAATAATTAAATCTAAAAACATAACTTTTATTTGATTGATACCAGTTGATAAGGCTTCGGATATAAATCTAAGCCCATCTGAAGTTTGGGCATACATGAACCAAAACTCTTAAAAAATATCAGTTGCACTTGTTTTTTTGTTTCCTTACAAGGGTATACCTTACGTGTTTGACATAAATACAATCAATTTTGATTTTGAAAATTTTCATTGAATTTTGAAAATAAGCTGCAAATACATTGACCACGGCCCGAGGGATATAATTTAGAATAAGCAACACAACCTCTAATGTCAAAAAAGGCCCTAAAGAATCAACATAAACTAATTACATACTTTATTTTCTTTATACGACAAAATATAAATTATAATATAGTCCTATCCTAGCAAGTTGAAGATAATTAAGTACAAATTAGATTTTCCTGAGGATAAGATATAACCTCTAATGTCTTCGACCTAAAATCATGTCAAGAACATTGACATACCTCAAGAGCTTAAAATGATAATAATAAGAAAAATCTTCACTTCTTGAAACTTTATGATGGAGAAGTCTGTTTTTTTAAACTTCAAATTTAGTTAGTTTAGTAATTTTCATTTGTATTAATAAATTGATGAACGCCATAAATAATTACGTTTTTTGTACAAATGTTACGAAATCATTAAATATCTTTGGGTTCAATGTTGTTCCATTGCATAGGTCTAACCACGAATAAATAAAATGCAGATATAAAAAGATATCTTCTAAAATAAACTAAATTACATGTAATTAATCTTATTATGAAATAATAATAATTTATATATTATTTTTTTAAAAAATAAAATTTTTAAAAGAAAAAAAAATATAACAATTATAATTTATAACAATAATTAACTTTTATGAAAATTAGAAAATTACCTACGGAATCATATTTCCGTAGGTAAATACCGACGGAATTATATTTCCGTAGGTAATTTTCCTACGGAATTGTATTTCCGTAGGTAAATACCGATGGAATTATATTTCCGTAGGTAATTTGCCTACGAAATTGTATTTTCGTAGGTAAATACCGACGGAATATTATTTCCGTAGGTAAATACCGACGGAATATTATTTTCGTAGGTAATTTACCGACGAAATTATATATCCGTAGGTAAATACAGACGAAAAAATATTTCCGTAGGTAAATACCGACGAAAAAATATTTCCGTAGGTAAATACCGAAAAAAAAATATTTTCGTAGGTAATTTACCGACGGAATTATTATTCCGTAGGTAAATTTGCCGACGGAAAAAATATTCCGTCGGTAAATTACCTACGGAATTAATATTCCGTCGGTAAATTACCTACAGAAATAATATTCTGTCGGTAAATTTCGTGGTAGATTTCAGGCGCGAAAATTGGTGCCAATTTAACGACGGATTTTTTTAATTCCGTCGCGAAATTTCGTCGGTAGATTTTGGCGGGATAATTTCCCTCCTTTATTTACGACGGATTATTTATTCCGTCGCAATACGCATTTTGTCTACAATTTTCCCTACGAAACAAATTTTTTCCGTCGGTAATTAGCGATGGAAAATGCTCCGTCGGTATTTTTCCATCGGGAATAAGAATTTTTCTTGTAGTGATTCTCAATGGTTGTTTTCTCAAAAGAACCATTTTTATTTTTCATTTTATATATTTGATCACATATAACCAGAAATCAATATTTCTCATTTATGAACAATCAAATATGAGATTTTAAAGTTCATGGAATAAATAACTCAAAAATAAAACTTATTTCGTAGAAAAATACGAAATTGTAGATTCATGGTAAAACCTGGCTCTGATACCATACTGGCTGAAATCCCCTTGATGCTAATAAGGGGTGTCGGCTAGGGTTGAGAGAAAATGAGAGAAACTTGTTTTCTATTAATTGTTTACACTTAACCCTAAAACCCTATCACTTGGATTTTTATAGTTAGGTTAAAAATCCAACTTCATAATAGGTTTGGGCTCTTTAAAATTGTTGGAGAAATATTAATTAGGCTTCTGGAATTATTAATAATTTATTTGGGCTTAATTAAATCAAATTTAAGCCCTTTCTCAAAAGACTATGCACAAAACCCACAAACTAGGCCCTTTGTGTATATACTTGGATTTAATTACCTAAATGAATTCTAAATCAAAAAAAAATTAAATATGTAGGCTCCATAACACTTATGAAATATATTTAATTTATTTTGGTCTAATATTTAGGCTTTTAAGGCCTTCTACAAGAAGGTAGCATGAAACCTTTCCTCCGGAGGGTTTCTACACCAATTTCACTTCTATGGGCCTCAATATATTTCTTCAATGGATCTATTAATTATTATATCAGCCCTATAACACTTATAGTCCAATTAATAATTAATTATGAAATACATTATTTCAATTAGGTCCATTTTACTGAACATTTCTAAAAAGTTCTACGAACAATTTTACTTGATCATAATTAATTAAACTCTTTAATTAATTATTCTCTTATTCACTTCTCTATTCCCATAATAATATCAAATATTATTATCCTTGTCATTTTACCATTTTATCCTTTTCTCTATATGTGTGTGACCTATTGGGTTCCTATCCATGTTGGCAGTATAATATGTAATTGTGAGTTCTATTCAAAACTCACATGATTTAAACTTCTTTAAATCATTTCATCAATCTCTATTGATATTCATGATACACTATTATACAAATCATGAGCGGCCTCTAGCTAGGCATCATGACTATCCAAATGTCAAAAAAGTCAAGTGGTTTAACTATACCCTTCCATAGAAACAGTTACCGTGCAATTACTCCTTTCACCACTCTTATCTCAATTAGATTCTGAGTATGGATTGATGGAATATGATGTGATGGTAACACAGCAAAAAATAAAAATTTTATCATACATACCATACAATTTCAAAGCAAGAAACGAAACATGCAATTTTAGCGTTGTAAAACTTACAACTTTAGATGCACTTCAATATTTGGTTTTGGTGATGACCAGTAATCAAGAGTGATTTATCAACCTTTGATCTTCTTTGCCAATGCCAAAAGAACAGCCTTTACGCCACTCTTCTCTATGTTCACACACACAATTGCAAAGATGGCTTAAAATCGAGATTACTAGCTCTCTGTTTAAGTATCGTGTAATGGCAATTAATTGAAGCTACAAAATTTGATTTTGCACTTCTCTAAGGTTGCTATTACTATCCAAGATCACAAGAGAATGAGGAACAATCCTTTCTCCTTGTGAAAAATTGGCTAAAATAAAATTGTGAGAGAGAGTTACTATTCATGAGTTACTATTCACGCCACACACAAAATAAAATTGGCCAAAATAAAATTGTCAAGGCATCCCTTTTCATGTTAAGTCCAACCTATATTCACAACCCATGCCTCACAAAGATAATCGGGCGCATCTAGGACTCCTAGTCTACGTGACCGATGATCGATGCCTTGACATGTTTCGAATTAGGAAGGCAACTTTGTGACTTACTATTTTAGGGATTCATTTTATTACGGCTTACATGGCATACGCTTTGTCATCCATTCATAGCATGCATATATAAATAATTGCATAAATTAAAGCATGACAAACATGGGCCCAAAAACCTACAACTAAAATTCTATATTATTAAATAAGAATCTTCGAGTTTGGCTTCTCCACTCCGGTGGGCTTCGTCTTAATTTACAAAGTCTTCAAGTATATTATATTCTAAGAAATAAATGAAACTTTTACAATAAAAATAATGGCTCGCAGGCCATATTTAATTACAAAACCCAGGGCCCATGAATGCACCATGCATATCCATTCATCACACCAAACAAGCAAATAAATATACATAACATTCATGGATCAAATAAAGTCCAATTTTAATTAATTTAGCCAAGCCCATTAATGAAAATTGTGTACTTGAACCTTTAAGAGAAGACCCCATGATGGTCCTGGGCCAAAGCCCAATGGACTAAATCCTCTTATTGAATAAGTTCTCTTAAAAGCCCAAAACACGAACTAGTTAGATTTGTGCCATAAATCCACTCTAGTATAATTTTCAATTTTGCCATTTTTAATTTTATGTCATTTAGCCCATAAACATTAAAAATGCATGTAATATGTACCAACATGAATTAAAACATATAATCATAAAGAACATATAAATATACACGGCATTCATGAAAAACAAACAAACAACAATGAATTAGTTGTTTAATGCTTATATGATGCCACAAAAATGCACAAACACTTAAATCAATTTTGTGAGTCATTTAATCATTTAAATAATGTCATAAACATTGAGTTAATGTTTTGTACCATTTTGATCTAAATGTGTTTATACCATTTTAATCAAACCAAAACAAAAATTGTTGATTAAACATGTAACAAACACAAACTAGTCATAGTTTTAAGCGATTTTAAAATTAATTAATTAAATTGTCATGGACCAGAATTAAAACCAAATTTAAAATATGTCCATACCTGATAATTAATCTTTAAAAATCACTTACAAACATGCCAAAATCATTTTACATTTAATTTTGAAAACTAGTTGTTAAACTATCAATTTTCATGCCAATCAGCACCTAGTTTCGTTATTAACATGTACCATCGGGTATAAATAATTAAATCCGACCATTACAAGCCCTAATAACATCTTAGGATAGTATATTAACATGTCATATTAATTATAATACCTAACTAATCAATTAAAATCGTTTTTACACCAAAACAATGCAAAAAACTCAAAAGAGAAAATTTTAGCATTGCATGTATTTATAAAAACGATTTTTGATTAAATAATTCATGCATCTAAAGCCACTAAAATAAGCATGTTTAGGCTCTGATACCACTGATGGAATGTGACATGGTATGATGGTGATGATAACACAGTGAAAAACAAAATTTTATCATACATACCATACAATTCCAAAGCAAGAAACGAAACATGCAATTTTAGGGTTATAAAACTTACAACTTTAGATGCACTTCAATATTTGATTTTGGTGATGACCAGCAATCAAGAGTGATTTATCAACCTTTTATCTTCTTTGCCAATGCCAAAAGAATAGCCTTTATGCCACTCTTCTCTATGTTCACACACACAATTGCAAAGACGGCTTAAAATCGAGATTCTAGCTCTCTGTTTAAGTATCGTGTAATGGCAATTGATTGAGGCTACAAAATTTGATTTTGCACTTCTCTAAGGTTGCTATTACTACCCAAGATCACAAGAGAATGAGGAACAATCCTTTCTCCTTGTGAAAAATTGGCCAAAATAAAATTGTAAGAGAGAGTTACTATTCACGCCACACACAAAATTAGTTTTTTTTATTTCTTTGCTTTTTTTTTCTCTCATTCAATATATATATTATCTTATTTATTAAGTGATAAATCTCAAATATACTACCTTAGGATAATTAATATTATCTAAAGATAATTAATATTTGCCTTTATCACTTAATTAAAATAAGTAATATTTATTGATAAAAACTCTTTTAATTTATCCAAGATAAAAACAAAAGACATATTAATCAAATTAACCACTTAATTAAATAGGAATATACAAGACATATTAATCAAATAAACTACTTAATTAATATAAAGGATATGCCGAAATTCCTAAATTTCTCTCTAGGAATTTTGGCCAATAGTATTCCTATTTAAGTGATTTATTTGATCATAATTCTTTTAGGCTTTAAAACTCAATTAATTAAATTAATACAAGACGTTTAATTAATTGAAATTAAACCTTGTGGGCTGAATTTCTCTCTCTCATGGGCCAAGGTCCAATAGCATTCTAATAATCCATTACACACATTAATTTGACTTTAATTAAAAGCCCAAATTAATGCCCAATACTTAATTTAAATATTTTAAGCTCAATGCTTTATGTGCGATCCTATAGGTCCATTTAATGTTGGCAATGAATTAATAAATTAATTCAAAGGCTATAAATATTCTCTAGCAAGATATTATAGCATTTCAAATTAAATGAAAATGCATATGACATTTTGTGACCTAATGCAATTTTTCATAGTCCCTTACCCAAAAATATCAAAATTAATATAAGGCATGGAACTAGTCATCCTTATATAAATTAATTCCTTTCTTGATATTCCAGTGACACTGAACTCTCAAATAAATAATGATCACTCATTATTTCATCTCGATATGGCCATACACTTCTCAGTTCACTGATCAAGTGGCCGATGATATTTTCTCTCTTATTGAGAGGGGTAATCCCTTCACTTCTCCCATGCTCTCTAACATGAATCAATGTATACCCAAGCATACCCATAATTGTCACTCTATTACGAGCACGTTAGGTGTATGTCAAAGTATACAGTAATACATAAAGAGTTTCATAGAGATTTTAGTTCTAAGAACTCCAATGCAAAACTTGCATATGAGAAACACTTATGACTTATACCATGTAGTGTTCTCATAGATGGATCGAATCCAGATATCATGTTCTAAACATGTATCTATGATCTCTGATTGACACTCTTGTCCTTATGATCCGTAAGACAGAACTCAACTTATTAGAGAGAGCATACTAGTCTTAATTCATTGTTATTCCCATAACAATGACTGACTAGGGATATTTAGAATAAAGTCTCATTTGTTTCAAGGTCTTACAACCATATGCCTCACACATGATAACTTAAACCGAAACAACATTCTTGGATAGTTATATCTATTGATATGCACAGGAATACAATAGATAAAACAAATGCCTCATTTTATTAATTCAAAGTGTTTTATTACAATGCATTGGGGCTAGGGCTTACACTAACATAGATTTCTATCAACACATATTAATCTAATTATGTATGTTCTATTAATTATAACCATTGTTCCTAAAATGCCCGTCATGGATCTCTATCCATCTTGGCATATTACTCTGGCCAGAGATTCTCTGAACAAGGCAATTATAGAATCATGCGAGATAACTTCCCTTAATAAATCTGGGAAGGTAAATCCTTTATCAAGCACTCAACTATCTTCAAGTGGTTATGATATACCCAATCTCCTAACTATGTTCACTCCCAGTTGGAAGTAATTAGTTATAGAGTCAAAACATACCACTTGCTACTTAAGATAACTTTGGTGGTCTCAAGTTTAAGGATACTTGCACAACCGCTATGAAGAGATTCCTCACTGACATAGATTTAATATCCATGTAAGGATTCTCTTTGCAGGCTCCAATGAACTTGTTCTTCTAACAAGTATCCACATGTTAGCTTTAATTATCTTTCATAATCATAGTTATGAAAACCACTGCTTGAACCATTCAAGAAGCATAACATGTGCTAGTCTGTCCGAATTAACAATGTCTTATCTTATTAATTCTATGACTAGGAATATTTAGATATTAACACATTTGCATGCAATAGACATCTCATATCATGAACACTTCATGATTGCCTTTGCACTGTATTTATAATATCTAGGACTTCATTTATTAATTTAAGATTTACAAACTCATGTATTTAAACATAGCATTAAAAAATGAATGATGCCTTTTATTAAGAATATGAATTTATACATATGAAATACATCCCTTTTACATGGGCTCTAGGGCATACTCTCTAACAAAAGCCTTATCCAACTTGTTAGACCAATCTTTTGTAGAACTTTTTTTTTCTACGATTGATTTTAACTCCCTATTAAACACTTCCACTTGCCCATTAACTTGAGGGTGATAAGGGGTTGTAATTTCATACCTAACACCATACTTCCTAAGCAAAGCTTTGAATTGATGGCTCACAAAATGCTTGCCTCCATCACTAATAATTGCTTTTGGTGTTCCAAACCTAGTGAAAATATTCCTTATAAGGAATTCCAACATAACTTGAGCATCACATTCCTAGTAGCTACTACTTTTACCCATTTACTTACATAATCCATAGCCACTGAGATATACTCAAACTCGAATGAGTTCGAAAAGAGCCCCATGAAATCAATACCTCAAACATCAAAAATTTCAAATTCCAACATGTTATTCATTGGCATCTCATCCTTCTTTGATATATTACCTTCATGTTGACACCTATCATAACACTTTATGATTTGGTTTATAATGACCTCCAACCTCTCCATAATGATATAGCCTCATGATATCCACTTGCTTCTCCTCTGGAACACATCTCCTAAGCACTCTGTATAGATATATCTTGATCAAATATGGATCATCCCAAATATAGTTCTTTGTATTCACTTATAGCTTCTTTTTTTATTGCTAAGTAAAATCTTTTGGAAGATATCCTCCAGCAAGAGAATTAGTAATATTGACATGCTAAAGAACAGAACTTTCACAATAATAAATGGTACAAATATGTTCATCGGGGAATAAATAAGAAATTTTTAGCTTTTATATGAGCATGATCCAATCTAGATAGATGGTCAGCTATAAAATTTTTATCTCCCTTTTAATCTTTGATCTCCACTTCAAATTCCTGAAGTATCAAAACACATCTAATAAGCCTTAGTTTGGAATCTTTCTTAGCAAAAAAGTGCCTTAAAACTGCATGATCAAACTACATTATGACTTCTAAACCAAGGAGATATGGCCTAAATTTTTAAAAAGAGAACACTATCACCAATAGCTCATTCTCCGTGGTGGTGTAATTTAATTATGCTCCTATGAGTGTGTGACTTACATTGTAAATGGTCTGAAAAATCATCTCCCTCCACTGGCCTAAAACGACTCCTACTACATAATCACTAGTATCACACATAATTTCAAAAGGTAAACTCCAATTCGGTGATACTATGACAAGTGTTGTGATTAACTTTTGCTTTAAAAGATTGAAAGCTTATAAATACTCATTATCAAAGTTAAATACAGCATCTTAAAGTAGTAAATTAGAAAATGGCTTTGTAACTTTAGAAAAATCCTTAATAAATAGGTGATATAAACCTACATAACCAAGGAAACTCCTAACACCTCTAACAATCGTAAGGGGAGGTAATTTGTCAATCACATCTACTTTATCCTTATCAACATCAATTCCCTTCTCGAAAATCTTGTGCCCTAGAACTATACCTTTTTGCACCATAAAATGACATTTCTCACAGTTGACGATATGTTAGTTTCTTCACACCTTCTTAAGACCAATGCAAAGTTTGACAAACATGACTTAAAATCATGACCACATAAAGTAAAATCATCCATAAAAACCTCTTTGAATTTTTCAATAAAATGATGAAATATGGTCATCATACATCTTTGAAAAGTGGTTAGGGCATTGCAAAGACCAAAAGACATTCTCCTATATGCAAATGTATTATAAGGGCAAGTGATAGTGGTATTTTCATGGTCTTTCATGGCTATAGGAATTTGCATGTACCCCGAATAACTAAAAAGCAATAAAATCTATTCCCAACCATTCTCTATAACATTTGCTCAATGAAAGGTTGAGGGAAATGGTCCTTTCTGGTAGCATTATTCAACCTCCTATAGTCAATACACATTTTCCGTCCTTATCACTATGCATGTTAGGATGAGTTCATTATTTTCATTAGTCACGATAGTCATACCCCCTTCGTAGGCACACATTATACTAGACTAACCTAACTGCTATCATAAATGAGATAGATAATACCTGCATCGAGTAATTTAAGTACCTCCTTTTTCACCACTTTTTGTATTGTTAGATTAAGTCTCCTTGGAAGTTATACCACTAGCTTGAAGTCACCCTCCATAGGTATCCGGTGTGTATAATAAATGGGATTAATTTCTTTTAAGTCCGATGTCTCCCAATCAATTGCTTTTTTATGCTTTTTCAACACTTCTACTAGCATTTCTTTTTCAAACCTGTCAAAAGTGAAGAAATAATTACTGATTTTACATTATCCTCTAAACATACATATTTCAAATGAGAATGAAGGGTTTTAAGTTCAGGAATATTTTCTCCCTTCAAAGGGGATGATACTTCCTCATTCGTTCCTTTCTTATTGTGCTCTTTTTCCAAGTCTCTCAACAGCTCCTCTTCTTACTCTCTAAATTCTTCCTTATCCTTTAGATTCATCAAACAAGAGAGAGAAATCAAAGGAGAAAATAATGTACAACCCACCAGAGGTAAAGTTGGTGATGGAGAACTATGTGGCATATGTGACTCGTTACCATCTAAGGTGGCCGATATGGCCGATGATCGATGGCTCCCTTTCATTTAGCTTCTATCCCTGCTTCTTCCTTTTCATTTTGTTAAATTGCCACTTTCTTTAGTAAATTAATGGCCCTGATAGTTCCATCTCGAAAATTCTAGGATTTTTAAAGATATTATTTGTATTATTATTACTTTTATTATATATTGTTATTATTATTTTATTTTTATTTTTATCATTTTTCTCTACTTGTTTTAAATTCTTACTTACTAATATGTATTTGAGTTAACATTATAAATTCAAAGGTCTTCAAAAAATAATACCTATTAACATCGTATTCTCAACAAATTTTTACCTCTACAAGCCTGTATCAAAATTACTATTCACTAATAACCATGTTATTACCAACCGGCTTAAGTTTTTGGTCATTATAGTTCTTCTCCTCTTAAAAAAATTTCGCCCTCAAAATTTATCTACTAAGAAATAAAGTGCAAGTATCTCTCTACACATAAACTCATTTAACTTCTTATCATTATACATTTGACCAGGTCTAAAATTTGACATTAGTTGAGGAAAAGGGAAGATTCTTTACTCTCAAGACTACTACAATTGTGTCTATTCTACCAACTAGATTATTACACAAACTCCCACAAACAACAAGATCAAATTTGCCAAAGAAGTTCATTAGTTGCTCTAATTTATCAGCATTATCCTGTTGTACATCTGCAAGTTCTATCAAACCCTATATACTTATTTTGCTCCTACCAACGACATCTAGTATTTTTATTTACTTTTGAAATCTCAACTAACATTACATGTAAGGACCCAAAATAAGCCCTAGTAGAATTCAAGGGCATTAATATGTTATTAAAGTCTAATTAAGCTAAATTTGGTGAATTATTATAAGTTAAAACCTAATGGATTGATGGTCTTAAGTGATAGAGGAGTAGAGAGTTAATTAAAAATTTTGTATAGTAGTGCATTATTGAAAAGAAATTAAAGATAGGTGGTCAATTGAGATGAAATTATAAGTTATTGACTTAAAGGATAAATTAGTTATTTATTTATTAGTGCAATTGAAATAATAATTTATTTTAAGAATCATTTTTTATATAATTAAAAATATAGGGTCAAATGTAATAATATAATATTTATTTGGGGTCCAATTAAAAGAGGATACAAATTTAGAGGCCAGTGTTAAAATAATTATTAAGTGGGGTTAATTTCAAAAGAGATATAATTTGATGGGGTTGGAATGGAATTAAAGAAATGAATGGGGTCAAAATATGACATGAAAAAAATGAGAGAAATTTGTGTGCTTTGTAATAAGTTAAAGGATTAAAAGAAGAATTTTGGAAGGACCAAATAGGAACTTTTACTTCCACTTTAATTTCCTATTGGTTGCATGTAAGGAAGAGAGATATAAGAGGGGAGATAGGGATGGCAAAAAGAAGGAAAAAAATATAGATTTTTTTTCTCACTTTTATTCATTCTCTTATCTCTCTCTCATTTCCCATCTTTCTAAAGTTCTCCATTCTTTTATCTCTAAACTCTCAAGGAGATTAAGTTGCATGTTATGAATTAAGAGGTTTTGACAAGGATTTTGAAAGGTAAATGGATTCAAGATATTAATTAATCTAGTCTTCTTCTTCTATATAGTTAGGTTATTTTCCAAATGATAAATAATGTTGTAATTTGATGCATGGTTGTATATAAAATATAATTGTTAGAAGAGGAAGCTAGGAAGATAAAGAAAGGTAAGGAAGTTTCAAAGGATTGAAGTGAAGGAAGCTGGTTTGGAGAAATTCATGTAAGGACCTTAGAACCCATTGCTGTATTTCATGGATATCTTGGGTTTTAAAACTCTGATTTGAGTAAATTTAGTTGGTCCTTATTCTTAAGATTTAGACTTAAAATTTTTTAGAAGAAAGCTATATTTAATTTTACCTCTAAGTGCTCCTAAAATTAATTTAAAATTCGAATTGAGTTGTTGCCTAGTTGTTAAGAACATGTTGCAGTATTTTTGCTATAAATATTTGTTGAGAAGCTGAAATCCATTGAAACAAATTGCTAGTTAAAATAAAATCATAGGAGCAACATTTTCATTAAGGAATGTTGTTTGAATTATATACCTATTTTATTCTATGATTTTATTAATTAGTGCCAAAAATTGAATTAGGTACAACAAAGTGTTGTCTACAAATTTTAGTAACATTAGTATATCTCTTGATATATAAATCAAATTTTTATGAATCAAATTTCTTATTAAACTAGACTTATATGTCTACAGTATTTGTGAAGAAAGTATAAATTGGTTCTACCCCTAAATATGTCATAGAGTAACTTGAATCCTAAACTATTGGTAGTATTAGTTGTTAGGAATAGATTTTGGCATTTTGAGCATAAGTCTTGGTAGAAGAATCAAAATGTTATACTATAAAATTCTAGATAAACTAGATACAAAGGAGTAGGATTTTATGAAGGAAAGTTTTTCTAATTCTTTCCTTATTTTATTCTATGAATTTTATAAGTGGTAATAAAAATTGTTTTGGTAGTATGAATAACCTATGGTTTTTCTTGAGTATCTCGAGTTACATATATGATATCAAGATGAATCTTGATGTTTTGGAAACTGGACACATAGGAAAATAAGTTTATAGAAGGCCATTTGGCCTAAAAATGACATCTTCCAAATCAAAAATAGCATACAAGTTAGATCTAGAATTATACCACTGTGCAAAAATTTGGAGGCAAAATTTTTTATATATTTTATATAAATGTTTAAATGTTATTATATTAAATGTGTACCTATATGGAAGCACATTGAATTATTATGGCACGTAATATAATTGTTGATAAAGGTCTCTATATAATCATATATGTACATAGATAAAGATTGTTGATAATGATATAAAAATATTCATATATGATCAAACTTATATGCATGCTTGTTATATGTAATTATTCTTACATGTATCTACTCTAATGATAGAGAAGGTTTTTATTTGAATATGCACTTATACTATGAAATAAGAAATGTTTTAGCATGACTATATTCACAAGTGGTGCCTGAATGATAATATGCTAAAGTACATGATCACGATGATATATGCCCAAATATTGATACTCGTATTATTATATAAACTTATGAATACATGTATATACACTAGAGATTGAGAATTTTTTTATGATCACATACATTTACAAATTGTATAATATAAGTACAAGCATGATATATGAAATGTTAAAGCATGATAAATAAAATTTATATAAACAATATGTGTTTAAGAATATATGATGGTATCACATAGTTAAATGAAACATGTCATATAACAAATGTATGAACTATTATGCCTATTATTCAGTTGAGATAACATGTACATGCTTACATATTTTATGAATATGAATTGTTATGCTTAAGCGTGAGAGAGCAATGAAGTATATTCATGTATAAATACTTGAATGTCATATAAGATTGTATGTGAAAGAGTTACATGCTGTATAATAAGTTTCATGTATTATAAGGTATTAAACACAAGGTGTGTGTGTATGTGTGTGTGTGTGTGTGTGTGTGTAGATTGATGGGGATTTATTTGAACCCTTAGTCTCACTAGACTTCGTATAGGATGAGTAGGGTATCGTTCCAAAGGGAACGGGGTAAATTTTATATTGATGTAACAACAAGTAAATGGATAGGTAACAATTTCAATTAAAATCATGTAATTAATGTAAATACTAAACTACTTAAAATATATTAAGTTAATTTTGGATAATAGATTACTTAAAAGATGGGATGAACATACATTATAACCAAATAAACAAGTTCATCTTTGAATTAATTAACAATTGTATGAATGGAGAATTTAGCCAAGATTCTTTAAAGCAATTCTCATTGTCAATAAAGATATTCTTACTTAGAGTCTATAAGCATTCTCATGTCATTATAGAGATAAATAAAAACTATGAAGTTCTATGCCAATTCTTTAACCCCTCAAATTGAATTCCTTATCTCTAAGTGAATTCAATGCTTTAAGTAAATTCATTTGTTTTTCCATCAAAGAATTCCAAATAAACTTAAATCATACTTCATACATAAGGAGAATAAACATTCATTAGACAAAAATAAGTAGATGACTAACAACTTAAATTAAATAGTTATAATGTACCAAAAGAACTTAGCCATAAACAAAATTACAATAAAAATGAAATAAGAGACAAGAAAACATCACTCCCCAGGATTTACTTTCTATTTTGACCTTCTGATAAATCTCTTATTCCTTTGGCTTTGCTCTTTTGTCATCCTCTAAAACTAAGTAAAAATGAAAAATATCCAAAACAACTCAAAATGTTCTTAAGAAAATAGTAAAAGAATTCTTTAATTTTTTTCTTTTTTTTTCCTGTAGAGTTTTTCTCCCATATATATAGAGCTTGACTCTATAGATATGTCCCTTAAGAAATCACGAAAGGTTGCTCTGAAAGGACATGATGTATGGCTGAAAGATCGGGTGCAAAAGATACAATGTTTGAGGAACAGGTGCATTGTCCGACTCGTGAGCCTCCTCACGAGTCGAGATCCCTTATTCTATTCTTCTGGACTCATGAGCTTGATGCCGACTAGTGAAGCTTTTCACGACTCGTGATTTTGTTGTCGAGTCGTGAGCTCTTCTTCTCTGCCTTACTTGTGAGCTGCCTTTCGTCTCGTGATCTCTTGTCCGAGTCGTGATCCCTTTCATGACTCGTGATCTTCTTCTTTGAAACTTCACCAGATTCTTCATTTTCTTCACACTTCACCAACTTTTTCCTAAAAACAAACATAAACACATAAATTGGACATAAACATATAAAAATACATATAATATTACATACTTAACTACATAAATAAGAGAAAAACACATACTAAAAGGTAGACATTTTACATGATATCAAATTCTCCCACACTTAAACCTTGCTTGTCCCCAAGCAAGAGAAAAGTGAGAAAATTTAATCCCAAGTCAAACTAAGTAAGTTAAATCATAAAGTATTGCTCAATTTTTACTTAAGATAAGATTGAGATGAAATCAAATACCTTAACACTTAAAATATTAGTACATCAAGATTTAAAACATGCATCTTAGATTATCAAGTCACCTAATTTACTAATTCCAACATCAAGATAGTAAAATCTCAAAACTAACCATGCTCAAGAGAGAATAATGATCATAAAGCTTAAAAGCTTAAGACCATAGTTGTCTTTTTGGACAATTAAAAAGCACACATACCCTTAAACCTATCTCATGGCATTTTTAGACTATATTTTTCATCTTTTTCTTTCTCTTTTTTTTAATAGCATGGGTATACTCTTAGACTTTATCCCATGAATAGCAAGAGAATGTAGTATTGGGTGCGTTTTACGCTCCATCCCATACTTTATTAAAATTTTTGGATATGCATCTTGCTTTATTTTCATTTTCATTTTTTTTAACTAGTCCTCATCCATTATTGAAAGGCCTAAAGGTAAGTATTATGGCTATAGTTTCCATGAGACAACTATCATCCTAAAATCTTAAACTAAATGATAAAACTCTAACCTTAAAGCATAGTTAGTAAAAAGACTAAACAATCTAAATTGTTGAAAGAAGTAAAAAGAAATAACTTAAAAACATAAAACACATGCCAAAAATCTTGAATAACTAATCAAATAAGTATAAAAGGTAAATGAATCTTCATAACAACCTATATTTCATACAATATGAGCAATACTTATAATAAAACTCATTATAAAAGTTAGTCTAAATAAAGAAAAAGATAAACAAACAACAACACACACAAGTGCTCCCCCACACTTAGAACACAGATTGTCCTCAATGTGGAGAAATAAAACAAACACACAAACAAAAAGAAAATTAAAAATAAACAAAAGCATAGAGGAAAGAAAACTCCCCTCAAATTCATGGTGAAGGTGGAGGTGATAGGACCTCATAGCCCGCTTGGGCAATGAAAGCGTCCACCTTGTGCTCAAGGCGGCGTTGACGATGAACCAATTGACTTGTAGATTGCTCTAAGGAAGCCAATTGACTTTGGATGGCGGATTGATTGTGTAGCAATTGATTGAACATGGAAGTGGTGATATTTGAAGAAGATCCAGCAGTTGGTGTGAAAACAGGTGAATGACTAGGTGTACCCTCCATAGGATCATCACTTTGCCCTTGCTCCATTGGTCTTGACTCTTCCGAAGTGCTTTCCACAGCAGCCACTTGTGGAGTAGAAGTACTTGGTAGTTCTTTCCAACAAGAACGATAAATAGGTGGTATGTATTGAAAGGAATGATTAATGACTTCTCCTCGTACAAACAAATGCTTAGAAAAATATAAGCATGGAAGTACAGCATCATAAGTACGTAAGTCAATATCAATTCCCCTAGCAATAGTCGCTATGACATGACCATGTGTGATAGGGGACTCCGGGCGACTAACACAATTCAATAATTGTTTGAAAATCCAATAAGACCAACATATAGACTTACGATTATGCACACACCACATCAAAAATAGTTCATGACTATAAACTCTATTAAATTCAGGCTTGTTAAAGACAATAAAGGCAAGAATCTTATGCAAAATCCAATATTTTAAGTCCGATATAAACATTGATTTAGCCTCTCTAGCCTTATATGGTGTAGTCAATCCAGTAAGAAAGTTCCAAAAATCATTAGGTCTATAACTCTTAGGAGGAGTACATAATCCACTTGATTTAAAACTAAAAATACAATGCATCATGAAATAAGTAAGAGTATGATCAACACCATTCAAGCGAAAGTCTACAAGTCTAGGATTATCAGCATTTTCTTTGAAATTTGTGTAAATCTCCAAAACTAAATCAGTGTAGAACTACTCATGCATATTAACAAACCGCAAGAGACCACATTGAGATAACATCTCATTGACTTCATCAAGAACAGCCACTTGTTCAAGTAAAGAGCTAGGAAAATACTTACATTGAGATTTTGCTCTATCTTTAAGAACAAGAAACCTGTTACCTTCATGGATGGAGGAAAGAGGGAATGGTGAACCAAAGTCTATCTGTAAACTCTGAAGTTGGGTATCATCTCCTCCCTGCTGACCCCTTGATGCTGAAACGTTCTTAGTTCTAACCATAGTTGTAAAAGAGAAATGAAGCAGAGAAAGCAATGTGCAATGTGAATGGAAAGAAAAGAAATGAGAAGAAGATGTTGTAGAGAAAGAAAAACAATGAGACAAAAGGAAATGGAAGTTACAGTTAAAGAGAAAGAAGTGTACGAGAAGGGTAAAAGAAAAGAGAATTGAAAAAAAAATGAAAAGAAAACTAACTACAGTATTTATAGAAGAAGGAGGGGAAAAAATGAAAAGATATGACATTTAGAAACCCTAAATGTAAGTTATAACTATTCCCCCTCTTTAGATTTAAGTTAATAAAGGGTAGTTAAGCTAAATTAAAACAGCTAATACTCCTAATTAAAAGAAATAAAAGTGAAATAAAAATAAATAAAAACAGGAAGGTAAAAATCATGACTCGTAACTTTTGGAACGGTGCTTCATGAGTCAGCATGTACCTCACGACTCGTGAAGTAAAGATAGGGTAGACAAAAAAAGACACAGTCACGAGTCGGTAAGACAGTCACGACTCGTGAGCCTTTCTCTTCTGTACTACACGTGATACTCTTCACGACTAGTGATTCTGCTCACGACTGAATGACTGAAGCCTCTGGAATACTCGTGATGATGTTTACGAGTCGTGATGCACTCGTGAACATGATGTAATGCTATAATATTTCTCTGCAAAATCTTAACAACTTGATCCAAAAATTAAAATAACAAAGAAAAAGAAATCAAGTAACATAAAAACTGTATAAAAGACATATAATGTATTCTATAAAAAAACATAAAACAAATAAATTCAAACTAAAAGAACTAATTATAAACAAAAATATTATGATAATGCAAAAGAAGAATTTAACAAAGAAACTTTGTGAGTAGGAACCAATGCATCACCAATGAAATAAGGCTTCAATCTATGTCCATTAACCTTGAAAATCCCGACCATCTAGACTTTAATTTTCCAGGAAATAACTTCAATCGAGAATTATACAACAAAACCATGTCACCAACTTGAAATTCTTTCTTTAGTACATGTTTATCATGCCATGATTTAGTTCTTTCCTTATATAACTTGGCATTTTCATAAGCATTCATACGAAGTTCCTCTAATTCTTGTAATTGAAGCAATCTCTTTCTACGAACTTGTTGCATATCAAAATTTAACACTCTAGTTGCCCAATAAGCTTTATGTTCAATCTTAACCGGCAAATGACAAGACTTACCATAAACCAATTGATAAGGTGTAAGACCTATAGGAGTTTTAAAAGCTGTTCTATATGCCCAAAGAGCATCATCTAACTTAAGTGCCCAATCTTTTCTTGACCTAGAGACAGTTTTCTCTAAAATCCACTTAAGCTCTCTATTGCTAATCTCAACTTGTCCACTAGTTTGAGGATGATAAGGTGTAGAAATTTTATGAGTCACATTATATTTTCTCAATAATTGCTCTATAAATTTATTGCAAAAATAAGACCCACCATTACTAATAATGGCCCTAGGTGTTCCAAATCGAGGAAATATAACTTTCTTAAGCATTTTCTTCACCACCTTAGCATCATTTGTAATGGTTGGAATTGCTTCCACCCACTTAGATACATAATCCACCATAACTAAAATATACCGATTCCCTAAAGAACTAGGAAATGGTCCCATAAAGTCCAACCCCAAACATCAAACAATTCAACTTCTAAAATACCATATAAAGGCATTTCATTCCTCCTAGACAAATTTCCCACTCTTTGGCACTTATCACAACTTAATACAAAGTCCTTAACATCTTTAAATAATGTAGGCCACCAAAAACCAGCTTACAAAATCTTAGAAGCTGTCTTAGAAACCCCAAAGTGACCACCTATAGCATAAGAATGACAATGAGCTAATACTTCACCAACTTCTTCATAAGGAAGACACCTCCTAATCAATCCATCAGCACATCTCCTATATAATAAAGGTTCTTCCCAATAGTAAAACTTCACATCATGAAGGAATTTCTTCCTTTGCCTATAATCTAAACCATAAGGAAGTATACCACTTACTATATAGTTTGCTATATCAGCAAACCAAGGAGTTTCCTTGGAAACTGCACTAAAAAGATGTTCCCCATGAAAAGCTTCATCAATAGGTACCCCATCATCATTATCTTGCAAAACACAGTGGTTCAACCTAGATAAATGGTCCGCAACTAAATTATCCTTCCCCTTTTTATCTCTTATTTCCCAATCAAACTCTTGTAACATTAAAATCCATCTCAACAATCTAGGCTTAGCATCTTTCTTACTTAAAAGATACTTAAGAGCAGCATGATCAGAATAGACAATGACTTTTTGCCCTACAAGATAAGCCCTAAATTTATCAAAAGCATACACAATAGCCAAGAGTTCTTTTTCAGTTGTGGAGTAGTTAATTTGGGCATCATCTAGTAATTTTCTAGCATAATAAATAATAGATGGCTTCCCATCAATTCTTTGTCCTAAAACAGCCCCTACCGCATAATTACTAGCATCACACATCAATTCAAAAGGTTGATCCCAATTTGGTGGTTGCAACACCGGTGAAGTGACAAGAGCATGTTTAAGAGTTTCAAAAGATTTAAGACATGCCTTATCAAAATGAAAATCAACATCTTTACCTAGCAATGTGCATAAGGGTTTAGCTATCTTAGAAAAATCTTTGATAAACCTCATATAAAAACCAGCATGACCTAGAAAGCTTTTAATATCTCTAACATTTTTAGGAGGAGGCAAATTAGCAATTATTTCAATTTTAGCTCTATCAACTTCAATCCCCTTATTAGAAACTAAATGTCCTAAAACAATCCCCTCTTGAGCCATAAAATGACACTTCTCCCAATTTAAAACCAAACCATGTTCCATACATCTATCAAACACCTTAGAAAGATTAGATAAACAGTCCTCATAAGTAATGCCATACACACTAAAGTCATCCATGAAAACTTCCACACATTGATCAATAAGATCACTAAAGATAGAAACATGCATCTTTGAAATGTAGCTGGTGCATTACACAAACCAAAAGGCATTCGCCTAAATGCAAAAGTTCCATATGGACATGTAAATTTGTCTTAGATTGGTCATGTGGATGAATTGGTACTTGATAGAAACCACTCAACCCATCTAAGTAGCAAAAATAAGAAAAATTAGCCAATCTTTCAATAACTTGATCAATAAAAGGTAAAGGAAAATGGTCCTTTCTTGTAGCCTTATTTAACTTCCTATAGTCCACACACATACGCCAACCTGTGATAGTCCTAGTAGGAATTAAATCATTATTATCATTATGAATTACCGTCAAGCCACCTTTCTTAGGGACAACTTGAATTGGACTCACCCACTTGCTATCACTTATGGAATAAATTATACCATTATCAAGCAATTTAATTATTTCCTTCCTCACAACCTCTTTAAGAGTTGGATTAAGCCTTCTTTGACCTTCAATTTAAGGCTTAGAATCTTCCTCTAACAAAATTCTATGCATGCATACTTTTGGTGCAATCCCTTTTAAATCACTAATTGAATATCCCATAGCATTTCGATGAGCAAGTAAAATACCACGTAAAGCATCCATATTATGCTTAGCAATTGATGAATTAACAATGAAAGGTAATTGAGAATTTGCATCTAGAAATTCGTACCTTAAGCTTGTTGGTAGTGGCTTGAGTTCAAGCTTGACTTCCTCCTTAGATGTCTTTGATGACATATCCTCATCCTTTCTCAAAGACTCAACTTTTGAGAATCTTCCATAGGAAGGATATGAGGCAACTTGCAAAACCTCATCATAACTTTCATTTAAACAATAAGGTGCAATAGGGTTTTGTCTCACACAATCATGCACAACACTATCAATACACTCATCAAGAACATCATAAGAATCAATTCTATTTACCACCTCTATTGGTAAAGATTTAACCATGCCAAAAACATTAAATTCAATTGCTTTACCATTAACTTCAAGAGATATTTTACCATTCTTCAAAACCCTATCGTGATCTCTTGTCCGAGTCGTGATCCCTTTCACGACTCGTGATCTTCTTCTTTGAAACTTCACCAGATTCTTCATTTTCTTCACACTTCACCAACTTTTTCCTAAAAACAAACATAAACACATAAACATATAAAAATACATATAATATTACATACTTAACAACATAAATAAGAGAAAAGCACATACTAAAAGGTAGACATTTTACATGATATCATAGATATATACGTATGTATGTAAGATACCTATACATATATAATGATGAAAAACTAAAGCATGGAATAAAGATGTTTAATCATTAGCATGATATAGTGTTATATAAAGTTATTTCTACACATGTATGTGATTATGATTATCTTGCTCCTAGCCTTGAATAGATTTATACTACTATGTATATATATGCATGATTGAAAAGGGATCATTCCTTAAACTAATTTCAAGCAAAAAATAATAATACTTAATAATGTGCATGATCACATGTTTAAAGAAGTATTACATAAACATGGATATGATTACCTTAAACATCATTATACATGGGTTTTAACATACACATATGTATATGATTGAACAAAGAAAATCAAAGTTTGGAAAAAATGTAAAGAGATATATTTGCCTGCTTCTAGAGTTCAATTGTAGATAGATAAGCGCCTATAGGGATGTTGCAGCTGCCACCCGCTGACCCCGTTTGGGTTTAAAATATAGTTGATCTCGTTTGGATCATAAATAATGCTATTTGGGTTGTTAGCTGACCCTGTTTGGGTCTGCTTGACTAGTCTACAGTACGGTCAGCCCCGTTTGGGGCTATAGTTTCAATATCTTTTGATACCTACAATTTTAATACCTTCGGGTATCCACTGTTCCCCTTATCCACCTTTAGAACTTAAGCAGGCCAAGATAAAGTATGAATACATTACAATTATTATAGTGTGATGATTAAATATGGTATATGGAATACATGATACATATATGTGGCTACATTATAAAGATGAGTACTTTGCAAATTAGAATCACTTAGTCATGTTAGACCAAGAAGTCATGCAAATGAACTTGTTTGATATTAATGTGTTATCAATGATCTAATTGATGAATACATGATCTTTATAGACATATGCTTCTTATAAGATTATATATATATATATATATATATATATATATATATATATATATATATATATATATATATATATATATGTTATCTTCATAAGCAACAATGTATAGCATGTAGTAAATCATGAATGTGAAGTGAATGAGCATTATGTTATCTTATGTATGAAATCCTTGTGATGGATTTAATATTTTTCTTATGCTTAGGAATGCACGATACATGAAATTGTACTTGTAAAATGTGTTGTTTTACTAAAGTACTGATATGTAAAGGTATATCACCGCAAATACATGATAATTATTGAGTATTGAGTAAATGAAATAAGAGGTAGGTTTGACTCACTATACGATAATAATTAGTGAACTATGAACTCATAAATTGTGAATCTGATTTATTTGGAGACAAAAATGCAAATGATATGTATAAGCATGTATGTTGGTGATGCCTTTTAACTGTTGTATGGTCCTGTATGATTTTCTTATAATTACTCATTTAATTGTTTCTATTGGGAAAATGATGTGCAATATCTTATATGTAATGGTAAATCACTTATGAACTTGCAAGTGGTGAACTTTATATGATTTAGATTTGAGATGGAAGTAAGATAATAATTCAACACATGAGTAATCTGATAAATAATCAAGAAAGATTGGTAAGTCAAGTGATTAGACGAGAATAACATACTAGAATCCAAAGTAATCTTGATGTGTAAGACTTTAGGTGTTAAATGAATATTAATAAGCAGTTGAAATATTATTAGGTAATTTGTAACGGTTATAAGGTTAACATGATAGGTATCATATAGTACCTAAAGTAAAAATATTGTGAACACATTTTATATGATTGGTTCATGTGCTTATGGATATAATTGTATGTATTAGATTTTGGTGACCTTTAAAAGAGGTCATCCTCATGTTTTATATTCCCTACTAAGCTTTATAGCTTAGCATGGGTGTTTCATCTGTATAGGTTTTTGAGGTGATATCTGTTGTAGGATGGCCAACTTAAGTCATTGAGAGAGACTATTATAGACTTTTATTTTGGGCTATTTGTATATAGTAAAGTTTTTTTGTGGTATTGGGGATATTGTATGTAAAGATGTTAATTAGTTGTTGTATTTTGTAAAGAGACTTTAATGTATATTGTAAAGTTTTAATAGTATAGAACTCTTATGTATTAAGTTTGAATATATGTTCTCTGTATAGTTGGTTTATGTTTAAGTTGCACTATTAAACTTGTGTAATGAGAAGGATAAAGTGATATGTATAGGTTAAAGGATAAGGGTGCTACATTACATTCTTCAAATGAATCTCAATGCCTATGTAGAGCAACTTCTAAAAGCATTCTATGAGTTATAACCTTTAAGTTGGTGGAGATTCCAAATCTAGTTAATGGACTTAGGGATATAGCATAGCATCCATTTCATTATCTCTAGGTAACTACTTCCCTTTCCAAATCTAATATTCATAAGAACTCCACTATCTATATTTAGGGTAATAATTTGATAGTTTGGGGACAATCCTAATAAGTTCTAGCTATACTTATGTGATTATTACCATATATCTCTTTCATAAATACAACCTTGTGTCAATCACTATTAGCTATTAGTCATGATTATCAACATGATGTTGTACTAACATTAGACCCATCATTGTACTAAAGAGGTTCTACTTTCAAATCACATCCCTTTTAGTGCTTAATTTAGCATATACGCTTGCATTTCTCAACTTACTTTCCTTAACGTCTACTGACCCTGACTAGTTCTAATCCAATTATCCTTCTATGAACATTCCATCTATTCTCACATACTCATCTAATAACTTGTCAATTCCCTTTTAATTAGAGGTATATGAACAAAAAATTTATACTATCATGAATGGTCAAATAATGTTGATGCTACATATGTAAAATGTTTGATGCATGTAATGTCATATAAATACACATCTAATGTAATGGCAATTCAAGTTGCCCATTCCTATGCTGAAATGTTTAAGTCACTACCCTAATATCAGGAGTTATTGATAGGCAAACAAAATGCTACAACATCTATCTTAATAAGATTCTATTATTTTTTGCCCAGAATCACCGAAACCAGGCTCTAATACCACTAAATGTAACATCCTATACTTGGTCGGTTGTAAGATCTAGATACCAAATGTCACACGGGGGTTTAAGTTTCTTTAAGAGAGTCAACACAAAGTTTTCTAATTTAAAGGCCACATTAATTTAACAATTAATGTTTGTTTTTATAAAATTTCGGCAAAACCTTCCCTAAATACTGACAATCTCTTATGAAAAAGAATATAAAAATACTTCTAATATCATTTAACTATCTCCAAAAAAACCCAACAAACACTAATATAGATTTCCCATCATCTTTATTAAATTATCGGACAAAAATTTCACCTGTCAAATACACATTTGTGGATATCTCTATTTTCAACTATATCCATAAAATTTCATCAAATAATTATAACTATAAAATTTCTTTCTTAAAACCATCAAAACTTTAGTAATTTCTACAAATTAAATCTTAATTGAGTGCGTGCAAAAATAAAATAATAATGATAAAACCAAATTTAAATTGCCACGCTCCAATTTAACTCCTTGACATGGCTAGTTGTAGCCGATCCTGAAATTTTTTGCATATAGGTTAGCCTCTTGGTCCTCAACCTACATGCAAAAAGGAAACCACGCACTAAGCTAAAAGCTTAGTGATGACTACCAAATTTATGTCTTCAGTTATACAGTTTAAATTATATTTATAAAACTTCAAATAATCACATACAAATCATAATATATATATATATATAATTCATAAATTCCAAAACTTAAAATGCATATAAGAGTAAGAAATCAATATTAAAACTTCACATGTAATTTTGAATAAATGATTTCTTAAAAATGTACTTAATTGCTCATAAATTATATATGATTAAATGGTTAAAGATAATTGATCTATTTATAGTGAAAATGTTGTTATACTAAATTATTACCTTCAAAATTAGCACCTTAGTTCACTTACTTAATTTGCTAATTAGTACCAGGTGAGCATGAATACGATATCTCAAGCATTCACACATGATCGCATAAACACACATACTTGTGTATATTTATTTATACTCCTAACTTTATTAAATTATACCAAATTATGTAATACATAATTAACCTCAATACAAATAAACTATTTACTTTAATTAATAAAGTATTTTTATAAGAATTTCATCCACTTATTCATTTTTATATTTGGCCCCAATAAAAACCAGCATAATTGTCAGTTGAGTTGGATAAATAGGAATGAAATACGGGACCGAGTTCTCGAAATCATATGGTCTATTCAACATTATTTCTCGTTATTGACATTCATAATTTTACCATTTACTATATATTTACATACATACATACATACATACATACAAACATATATGCATGCATACATACATGCATACATACATACATACATACATACATATTTACTTTAAGGACCCAAAATAGGTACTAGAAGAATTCAAGGGCAATTTCACGTTATTAAAGTCTAATTAAATATTATTTGATGAATTATTACATTTTGCTTGACCTTTCGACACTCTTTTGCCTATATCTCGAGTTATAGAGCACCAAGTTAAATAATTCCAATTGGTTTTGAAACTAGACATCTATACCTAGATTTCATATAGAGAAACCAAGTTTCAAATATGTCCTTAATTGGGTTATATTTAAGCATAAAATTTGGAATAGTTCGCTGCCTAGTGAATAGGAGCAGACCTCAGTGTTATGTAAATATCTGAAAATATAGAAATGATATTAAGATGATTATTAATGTTTTAGAAACTAAAAATATAGTGCAACAAGTTTATATAAGTCAACTTTTGCTAAAAAATACTTTTTATAAGGTTAAATATTGCATAAAATTTGAATTCAAAAAACTGTCTGTGATAGAGGATACAATAGTCAAGTGATAATATAGTTTGAGGGCAAAATTAAAAGGGATATAAATTTAGAGGCTAATGTTTAAATAATGATTAAATGGGATTAATTTTTTTAAAAAAGTGATAGAATATAAGGGTTTGATTTAAGAAAAGTAAAAAGGAGAAAGCACAATTAGTAACATGCAAAAATTGTAGAGGTAAATGTGGGACATGTAAGTTGTTGCAGGACCAAGTAGGAAATTTTCATCCCACTATAAATTTAAACTTATATATATATTAAAGAGAGAATTGAGAGTGGATAAAGAGTGGGGGATGGCATTTTTAAAGGAGAAGTCTAAATTTCATTCCTCAATCTCTCTAACACTTATTAAAGAGAATTCTTGCATGTTGTTGGTTCAAGATTAATTTGTTGTAAATCATTAAGAAGAAGAAGAAGATTACAAAAGTAGAAAAGAAGATTTGTTACAGAAGTTGAATTTAATTTTAGGTTTGGGAACTTCTTCATTGTTGTATATAGGTTTGAAACGTGGAAATGTGGATTATACTTGTATTAGATGTGTTTTGTGATGAGGTTACAATTGTAGGAATTAAATCTAGATTTATTACTTTGCAAGTATATATATAGTTAAGTTTTATGTGATTTAATTCTATGGCCAGTTTGAAATTAGTTCTAAGGGTGTTATAATGTGAGGATATAGCAAATAATTTAACGGTCTATTATTGGAAAACAATTATCATAAATTTTAAAACTATATGTAATTCTACTATAAAAAATTGGGTTTAAGTTCACTTGACCTAGCAATATTTTTTTGTTAATATCTTAAGTTCTAGGATAGTAAATTGAATGATTCTAGTTGATATTTTTTCTCAAGACATTAGTGTATATTTATGTAGAAGAAAGCCACTTTTGAATCGGCATTTAACTATCATTAAAATTACCTTGAATATTATAGACATTGTTTGTTACAGTCAAAGAACAGATTTTAGTATTTCGAGCATCAATTTTGGTAGAGGAGTTAAATTAGTGTGACGTAAAATTCTAGGAAAACTAGATAGTTATGGCTATAACTTTCATGAAGAAATGTTTGTCCAAATATGCATGTATAATTGTTTATGAATTTTCTAATTTTTGATAGAAATTGTTTTGGTATTATGAACAACTTATGATTTTTTTTGCATATCTTGTGTTATAGATGTGATATTAAAGTTATTTTTAATGTATGGGATTAGGTTTCTCATACATGAATGTGATTAGTTTGAGTAGGGACATGATTTAAAAGTATGATAGTTCTATAGATGAATAGAGAAACAATTTTAATAAGTTTTAATAAAATGAAAGAAAAGATAAAGATGAAAGCCATATGAGTTACTAGCTGTAAATTTAGCATAATTTGTGTTAGAAAACTCTATTTTAGACTATTCTAATTTATAAAGTTACATAAGATATATGTCTACAAAATTGTAGAAGGAATTAGGAGTTAATTTGCTCATAAGTCATCCTAATATTTAATTGGAAATTTAATAGAGCTGTTCAATTCGGTTCTGGAATAGATTGTAGAAAATATGATATATATCCTTTTATAGTGAATGAAATTCTATGAGGTTAAATTCTATGAAACATTGGCTTTTACACCTATAATTTTCATGAAGAAAGTAACGCCTAATTCTATCTTTAAACTTTTATAATTTTTTTTGATTCCGGACCTATACACAGCACTATCGATAGGAACAATATTTAGTAAAATGATAATATCTTGAGTTATACAGATGATATTGAATTATTTTTAAAGTTCAAAAACTAGAAACATAGGGGAACATATTTGTAATAGGTCAATTTGCTAAAAATAATGCTTTCTAGGTCAAAAATGGCATATGAGTTGGATTTGAAATTCTACCACTGTGCAGAAGTTTTAATGTTTAATGTTAAATGTTGTTATGTTAAATTTATGTATACATGAAAATAAATTGACTTACAAATAGCATGTAAAATAATTGATTGCGAAAACATATACATGGCTGGTTATGTGAAATTATGCTTATATGTATATTTAATCAAATGATAGTGTATATTTTTATACAATTATTCAACTATGAAATTGATAATGAAATGTTAAAGCGTAATAAATGAAATTCGATGCCATAAAATGTATATAGAGTACAACAATTGAAGAAGAAAACATGAATATATATAAATACATATGCATGAATGCTGAAAGTTATATATATGAACATACATAATTATCCATATGGATGCATATGATTTATATTACCTCAAATTGAATGTGCATGTATATGTATGTTTAAAACATTGAAAATATATGCTGATGAATATGGCACTGTTATATATTTATATATGAACCACTGTATATATAATTATGCTATGTGCTTAATTGGGATAGTAGATACATATAAATGCTAATTAAGATGCTGAAATGAGATAGTATATATATATGCCCAAAACAATTATATGCTTAGAAATATACCTAATTAATATCGATTTCATGGATTTACTATGACACTAGTATTAGACATCAACCTTGAATTGTATATATGGATGATTAATTTTACTTGGTTATATTATGCTGAGTGATTGTGCTTGTCAAGTGAAATATATTTAAGAGTAATGATATAAAGCATGTTTTCATAGTGAATTGTGTAAATACGTAATTATATAATGACAACATACATGTGTACATTTATCTCCATATAACTATGATTCCTATAAATGTGTTATACGAGTATGATAGAAAAATGTGTAAAAAGATATGCATACTCAATATATGATTCTAAACTTTACTGTATATCTTGAAGTAGTGGGAAATATTGGTATGTATGTATGTATATAATAATTAATTATTGGAATTTAAAATAGCATGATGATAAGTATCTTTATCACATACATGTGAATGAACTACATGCATTTGAATTGATCAAGAGTACAACTTATTTATGTTCATACATGTTTGTGATGTCATGTTCACATAATGTCTATATATGAACGGGTATATGAAACTCTGCAGATAGTTGTGCATATATACATAAATATATATATGTGATTTGAAAGATAAATCAAAGGGATTTAATTGCATGTATTGAGTATAGGATGTGGATAGATAGGCATGCCTATAGGGATATTGCAGCTGCCATTGTATTGACCATTTTGGGTTCATTAATTGTCCTTCGAGACCTCTATATTGATCCTTTTAGGTTCATTGTTTGTCTTTCGGGACCTCTGATATTAACCCTTTTGGGTTTATTATTTGTCCTTTGAGACCTCTATATTGACCCTTTTGGGTTCATTATTTGTGTTTCAAGACCTCTATATTGACCCTATTTATCCACTTTTTTAGAATAGTGCAGTCTTAATTACAAAGGTTAAGAATAGTTTATTGATGAATTTAAAGTTTCATAAAGCATGAAAGTTCTTAATTAAATTCATACTATTTCACGTATAGAATTCATTTTATTGTAAATAGAATTTGAATCTTCAAGAAGAACTCACAGTAAAAATATGTAAGCAATTTTATTAGTATCAATAATACATGCTAGCTTGTTAAAGGATGAACTTGCATTGTATTAATGCTTTGTTTACAATTTATGATTTGTGAAGAAACTTATGTTAGGGTAAACAGTATTATATTATTGAATGAAGCACCAATTTAAATTTTTACCATTGAACTTCATGGTTTCCACAAATGGATATAAATGTGGAATTTTATTCATTTCTTAAAATAAATCTTTGTTATAATTGAGGCATGATATATGCTTGTTGACGATCACTATGAGTGGTCATTTACCATGATTTTAGTTTCCCACTATGCTTTATAGCTTAGCATGGGTGTTTCATCCATATAGGTTACGGAGATAAAAGTTCATCTTAGGGTTGATATCTGCAGTGCATTGGCCAACACAAGTCAGTAAAGATTGAAATGTATATAGTCCTTTTTTTGTTTCTTTTTTGTATTTTGAGGTTTTTATTTTGTGTTGGAAATCTTGTATAAGTACAGTTGTTTTCTTGATTAAATTCATACTATTTCACGTATAGAATTCATTTTATTGTAAATAGAATTTGAATCTTCAAGAAGAACTCACAGTAAAAATATGTAAGCAAATTTATTAGTATCAATAATACATGCTAGCTTGTTAAAGGATGAACTTGCATTGTATTAATGCTTTGTTTACAATTTATGATTTGTGAAGAAACTTATGTTAGGGTAAATAGTATTATATTATTGAATGAAGCACCAATTTAAATTTTTACCATTGAACTTCATGGTTTCCATAAGTGGATATAAATGTGGAATTTTATTCATTTCTTAAAATAAATATTTGTTATAATTGAGGCATGATATATGCTTGTTGACGATCACTATGAGTGGTCATTTAACATTATTTTAGTTTCCCACTATGCTTTATAGCTTAGAATGGGTGTTTCATCCATGTAGGTTACGGAGATAAAAGTTCATCTTAGGGTTGATATCTGCAGTGCATTGGCCAACACAAGTCAGTAAAGATTGAAAAGTATATAGTCCTTTTTTTTGTTTCTTTTTTGTATTTTGAGGCTTTTATTTTTTGTTGGAAATCTTGTATAAGTACAGTTGTTTTGTATATGTAGAATTGTAATGTTGTTAAAGGAATTTTATATAATTAAGTATTATACCTTAAAGTTTTTATATATGTGTTAAGTTTTTGTATAAGACAATCCTTATAGTAAGGTTTTCTATATGATAGAATAATGATGTATGATTAAATAATTAAATTATTGATATCGTTAGGGTAAGAGGATTAAGGTGTCATAATTAGTGGTATTAGAGCTAAGGTTTAGCTATTTCTAGGATATAGATGTCTAGAGTTGTTATCATAGGAAGTTTTAGAGTTTTGGCCAATGCAAATATCCCAATTTTGCTATGGTTAGCCTGAAGTGAGATAATTCAATAGAATCTGATAATGAGGATACATGAGTAACTGTATATATAGGTAAATGTATATGATTGAAGTTTTAGAAGTGGACTATATATATATGATAGTATTTTTTTTCTTAGGATCTTAATTTTGGATTGAATAGTGCATGATATGTGCTTGAGATTATAGCATATTATAGGATTAGAGTATATAGAGATTGTTTTAATATGGCATATGAGGAAATTTTATATATAATGGATAAAATATTTCATACATGAAGTTGCTATGAGGAACTTGAGGCTAATTACGATGCTCTATATATCTATCAGTGTTTTCTTATCTAGTACAGGCAATTGACTAAACATTTTATAGGAGATGGGGCAAAACATATATGGCATATAAGAATATGCATTTGCATCTTATTGCATACATGAAAGCATCATTCCCATATAGCATAGCATTAAGCATCATATTACATGTATAGACCCCAACTAAAAAAGGAAACTGACATGATATTTGTGAGCATAGTAATGATGTAACTATAAGATAAAATTGCTCCTATATGGAGATAGAGCTATAAGAGAGGGAAATTAAATTAAAGTAAGCATCTTGGGAATATGGTAGACATAGTATAGAATAAAAGTTTATAGCGTTAGACATAAAAGTGTAAAAATGATAGTGATGTATTTGAGTAAATAATACAGGTATGAATTTTTAAGACAAATTTACTTAAGGGAGAGAGATATGTAAGGACCCAAAATAGGCCTTATAAGAATTCAAGGGCAATTTCACATTAGTAAAGTCTAATTAAATATTATTGGATGAATTATTACATTTTAGTTGACCTTTTGGCACTCTTTTACCTATATCTCAAGTTATAGAGGACCAAATTAGATGATTCCAATTAGGTTTGAAAATAGACATCCATACCTATATTTCATTTGAAGAAACCAAGTTCAAATATATCCTTGATTGGCCTATATTTAAGCATAAAATCCGGAATAATCTACTGCCTAGTCACTAGGAGCATACCTCAATATTATGTAAATATCTGAAAATATAGAAATGATATTGAGATGATTCTTAATGTTTTAGAAATTAGAAACATATTGAAACAAGTTTTTAAAATTCTAATTTTGCTAAAAATGATTTTTGGAAGGTCAAAAATTGTATACAATTCAAATTCAGAAAACTATCTGTGATAGAGGATACAATAGTCAAGTGATAATATAGTTTGAGGGCTAAATTAAAAGGAGATATAAATTTAGAGGCCAATGTTTAAATAATGATTAAGTGGGGTTAATTTAAAAAAAGAGATTGAATATAAGGGGTTGATTAAATAAAAGTAAAAAAGAGAAAGCACAATTAGTAACATGCAAAAATTGTAGAGGTAAATATGGGACATGCATGTTGTTAAAGGACCAAGTAGGAAATTTTATTCCCACTATAAATTTGAACTTATATATATATTCTTAAAGGAGAATTCTAAATTTCATTCCTTAATCTCTCTATGACTTATTAAAGATAATTTTTGCATATTGTTTGTTCAATATTAATTTGGTGTAAATCATTAAGAAGAAAAAGAAAAAGAAAAAAAAGAAGATTTGTTACAGAAGTTGAAGTTAATTTCATGTTTGGGAACTTCTTCATTATTGCATATGGGTTTGAAATGTGGAAATATGGGTTATAGTTGTATTAAATGTGTTTTGTGATGAGGTTACAATTGTAGGAATTAAGTCTAGATTTATTACTTTGCAAATGTATATATAGTTAAGATTTATGTGATCTAATTCTATGGCCAGTTTGAAATTAGTTCTAAGGGTGTTATTTAGCAACATATATTATTTATCCATTGCTAAATTTAGCAATCGAAATTAAAATCCGTTGCTAAATTCAGCAACTAGTATAAAAAAATTTGTGACGGTATTTTCGTCGCTATTCCATCACTACTATTATTACTAATAATTCTAACAAAATACATAAAATATTGAAACTTAAATAAACAATCTAAGGCATTAAGTAAGTAATTTTATTTATCTAGGTCTTAATCTAAAAAAAACCTCAATTAAGTGTGTGTGTGTGTAAACATATATTTCTATGCATCTTCAATACTCTTGAGGCTTGATATAAGTGAAAACCATAGTAAATAAATGGAAGGAATATTCTGCACAACTTTTTAAAGTTAACATTAGTTTAAAAAAGGAAAGACAAAGGATTGGTAAATTTTTCTTAAAAGAAAGAAGTGCAAGCTGAAAAATATCTAGATTAGCAAATCCGATTTAAGGAATTGGATGATGTTCGAAATAGTAATCAAGAAAAAAATTAGAATTACATTGCTACAAGCAGTAGTAGTTTTAAAGAATGGAACCTGTCCAATGTCAAACAGATTGCTGATACATATGCCAAAGTCATGAAATTACAAAACAATAAAAAACAAAAGTAAATGATGGAATATTATTATATTATGATAATATTGATTAATACATAGACCAAATATGCGCAAAATGAACAGACAGTACACAGCTTGATATAAAAACTAGAATTTGCATAAACTTTTATTGAATATGGGAAAGGATCCATCCAATCATCCAAAATAATGGACCACTTTTGCCTAATATAGTATTAATCTAAAATACCCATCATCGTCTTCTCTTTGAACTGGAAAATGTGAAGATAATTAATTAACAACTAGCAGTAGTTCCACATGCATGGGATGTTTCAACTTCAACATCAGAATAGAAAGCAAACATAACACATAATTATTGAGTGAGTGGTTTTGTTAATTAATAAGCTGAGATACGTTACGTTGAAGGAAATTTGAGGATAAAGGATGCAAGGAAACAGAACAGGGCATACATTTCAATTGATGATGTATTTGTAAATTTCGTTAAATTGGATAATTCAATTCCCATCAAGACACACCTCTGAATAAGCATTTGATAATGCGCCAGTACTGTTTACATCAGAATAAGCTTTAGATTTGGGCACATCTACTTGGGAGCTCACTGTGATTCCAAATGAAGGCATCCTAGTAGATATAAAGATAAAATCAATATAATTTTAAAAAAAAAGACGAGTAAAATATCTAAAATTTTAATTGAAAATGTAGGCTCCAACCGCAAGGATACTCTAGAGAAGTATTCATCTTCCTCACGAATTGTCTTTATAACAGCCTGGAACTAAAAAAATATATTAGTTAAATTGTTATAAGAAATACAACTCTGTGCATCTACCTTCTAATAAAGAATTCACCATACCTATCTTGAAGAATCCCATAAACCATCCATGAGGCGAGCTGGTTGTACAAGACTTGATGCCCATGCCAAAGAAGCCTATTCTTTCACAACACATGGATAATCAATAAACAGGTCATCAACAAAATTATCAATGATGTCAAATTATACATGATGGATACATAAGCTTAAAAAACTTAGGATAAAATACATGGTGTTGTGCTCAAGCACTTTTCTTTACCTCTAAAGACTTGATAATTTTGATGAACTCGGGCTGATGCAAGGAAATGAAATGTAAGGAAAAGAACACAAGGGTTGTAAAAATTCAAAGTAAAAAAACTAAAGCATCATCCAGTTACCTTTAGAGAAGCTCCATCAACCAAGAAGCCATCAACGTCAGGCTGTGCTGCTAATTCTTTGTAGTTTCAAGCATTGTCTGACCCTGAAACATTCACTGACTTAAAATTGTCAAACACCAAAGGAAAATAATTCAATAACTAAACATCAATCCACTCAATTTCTCACCATCCTTAATTTATTAAAGGAAAAGGAAAAATTCAGTCCTGTAAGCTTATTTTTGTTTCTTGAAGCAACAATGTTATCCAAAAGCAGGAGGTGCAAGAATATCTTTAATAGATATTCCTAGGGTTATAAGCTATTTAAAGAGGTAAATTTATTAATAAATAAGTCATAGTATAAAAATAAGATAGCCCCTTAATTATAGAATTATAGAATTACAACGGCCTTTTAATTACAGAATTTAATATAGAATTACATAATTACAATAATCCACAGTTATTAAAGATAACTAAATATCAAGCATGCTTGAGCAATGTTTTGAATAATTGAGTATAATATATAGTATAAGAATTTAATAAATGAGAAGGTTTCCAAACTTTAAATGTGCAGAAAGACATTTTGGACAGTGTTGAAGAAGAAATCAATAAAAAATTACAAATAAGAACCATACATAATAACATTATTGAGCACAAGTTTGTGGAGTTTCTATGAACTTTTGAATCTTGATGGCTTGCTTGTTCTTACTGTGAATGGTAAAGACACGCATATATTGATAAAAATGTATTGATGTTAACATGAAAAATATCAAATTAGTCATCAAATGTCTCACATTAAATTATTAACAAAGAAATATATATACAAAATGTATATATCTAAAATATTCCAACAATGCACTAATTTAAATTTGACAAATCAGACCCCTTCATTTTATTTTCTCATTATAGAAAGGAATATATAGAGCAATTGGTGGTTTAGGCTACATGTCTACCTTATGTAGGAGGAGATGCAAAATCTCCAACCCCTGATTGTTGTAATGGTCTTAAGCAAGTTCTTAAAAACAAAAAGAAGTGTTTATGTGTAATGGTGCCACGTGCTTGATCCACATAGAGAAAAAAGGAAAATTGTCATACGTGGAGACTTAATGCATTCAATAACCTAATTCCTTAAGATAGCATCCATCATGCGATATCCTATCCTTACCATATTGTAATTAGATAAACTATTACAAATTAAATAATTCATAATACACAACAACTATGAAAAATTTTAAGAAAAGAAAATAATCTTGCTATTAAATTTAGGACATGTAAATTTTTAAACAATTAAGCCAGAGAATGATCCATCAATGGCAAAATTAAAGGGAAAAAAAGGAAAAACATAATGACAAGAGAAAGAAAACCATATGTGTGTGTGTGTATGTGTATATATATATATATTGATTTCTTAGAGCTATTACCTTTCAGCTGATAAATATACCAACACAATATATTTAGTCATGAATTTTACTTGGCTAGATCCAATGCATGATTTTTTGTTCATGTTAAGAGCCAATGACAGAGTTATAATAATCTGCAGTTCAGGAACCCCACAGCACCTCCTCAAGGATCCAATATAGTCTTCCTTTTTATTAACCTTCAATTTTTTTGAGCTCTTCTTGATAAGTTGATACCTGAAATCACCATTACAATAAAAAAATAAAAAATATGGTTAACCACATCCCATAAATTATCAAAATCCTAATATTATGACAACACAAAATGCTACTACGTACCCTCAATTTTCTTAGGAAGTTATCAAAGCATTGAAATTAAGAAACAAATTAAGAAAGTGTTTTAAACCATAGAAATTGAGAAGAAACTATCAAGTCTCTGTCATCATCAAAAAAGAATACATATTTATTATAATGACAGTTAATTTTTTGGCTCTTTATAGGACTAAACAAAGAAAGAAACAGTCACAACCTAACCATATTAATATTTTTAATTATAAATAAAGGCGAATTTTAATTATAATAGTATCTTTCTAGCAAAGTATGTCAATACCAAAAACTACAGAGCAGCAATCCTATTCGGAACATTCACATTAGTTGTAATCGAACATTAGGTTGGGACAAATTGAGTCTCATATTGAAAGAAGGTATAAAATCAAAAAGATAAAAATAAGCAAGTCAGCAACATATATTTTCTTATTGACTGCCAATCAAACAACTACTAATTTATAAAAATAAGCAAGTCAACAAATCATTGATTATTTCTCTTATATATATATATATATATATATATATATATAAAAGCTAGCCTTGTATCAAAATTGTATCACACCCATGTGGTCAACAAAGCAATCCCTCCAATTCAGGGTATGTGAAGTTAGATTAAATCTTCTAGTATAAGGAAAAAAAACTAATACTCAAAAATAAGTTATGCAGCTACCATACAAGGGAAGTGAAATAATATAGACTTGCCTACAAATGCCAAAATCTTCTTGGGACAAAAGCTTCATGACCACTTTCATTTCTTGAGGATGGGAGCTGAAAACTATAATGAAACAAAGTCCAGCCAAAGCCTCGCTGTTAAAATAAAGTTGCATTATGCAAAGCATACACGATTTCAGCAAAATTCCTAACCAAATAGAGCTGAATGAACCAACAATAGACATCTAAAACCACAGCAATTACAACACTTATTACCTCAGCAATAGACATCCAAAACTAATAATTCCAAGAAGGACCCAACAAGTTTTTTTTTATAGGCTAAAAGTTATTGATGATTTAAAGGAACAAGAGTACAGTAATAGCTCTAAGAAATAGATGTGAAAATTGACAGACAAAATCAAAGAAGAAGAAGAACCGAATACAGTAGGAAGAAAACACTAAAAAACTAAACTTTCTAAGAACAAAGCAACAAACAACCACTCCAAAAAGGAAAATGCTACCTCAAAGATGCAGGGAGAAAAACTCTGAAACGTTCAAATACACCAAAAAAAAATTAGGAATCCAGCAGATAAAAGAGAAAGTCAAGCAGTAGCAAGTCTTTAGGTCACCAAAATTAAAACAAGCATCAAAACCATCCTCATTGCCTTATTCCAAAAGCAATATTTGAGGAAAAACACCAAATCACTAAAAAAAATCCAAAAAAACCAATAAAAATAACAGTAGCTCAGCAAGTTTTATTTCAATAAGAAGAAGATTGCATGGTACACTACAACAATTGCATGACTATCAGACCCAAACAACAAAACCAGAGCAATGGCATACAATTTTATAAGCCTAGACAGTAAAAAGCAAGAAGAGAGTTGGTAAGGAAAAGGGAAAAGGAAATAGTACTCATAGTGACCAAAGGATTCGATTCGATCAAATTTTGAAATACAAAAGTCATCTAATCCTAAAATAAAGACCCTAATGCTCAGATCGAACAACACACGAAGAGATGAGAAAGAGAAATAGCAGTCAAAATCGGAATATTATGAATGCTTGAAAGTTAAGAGAAGAAGAAGGTTGAAGCGACGAAAGTGCTTTTTGTTTGCTTCAAGGCATTGCTTGCGAGCCTCCTCGTAAGTATCGAATTTACCATTTTCAGCTGCCATTTTTTAATATTTTGAGGAAGATGAAAAAAAATGAAACAGAAAAGGAAAACCAGAAAATTGGGATAAGGGTGAAAGAAAAAAAGGAAATCTGGCAAAATGGAACCGGATTTACTATTTTCATCCGCCATTCTCCGATCTCAATCAAGCCAAGGGAGTGAGAAAGACCGTATGAGAGAGCACTAGGGTTTTTTTGCAAAAAAATGAGTGTAGTTGTTTTTGTTTGATTGTTTATTGGGCTAAGTTAGGAGGAAATGGGTTTATTGTTTTTGTTTTATTTTTTTAACTTTTTTCTTTTTGTTTTTTAATGCAAAAGTTTTCAACTTTGTACATGACTGCAAATCCATTTCAGACCCACTTTGTTTTTTTTTTCTTTTTACGTTTTCTTTTATATATATATATATTTTTATTTTCATATATATGATGATGGGAAAATATAATATGAATTTTGATCTTAGACAAGGAAGGAAAATGCCAAAATAAATTGATGTTGCCATATTGAATCTAAATATTGACTTTTGAGCTTATTTTGTCTTTTTTCCCCTCTCTCTCAAGTTGCTCTTATTTCCCAATTCCAATTTAGATTTGTAACATCTTCTGATTTTAGTATTATCAAATAAAATATGGAAAATCATTTCAGAAAAAATGGTAAGAGTAATTAATTTATTTTAGGAAACCTACTACCTATGGGATGCTTTGTGTTGCAAATTATTCCTTGGAAAACAGAAAATATTTGTTCATGATTTGCTCGTGGGTTTGATTTTTGTGCCACTATTTTTTCCTTTAACATGGGAACTGTTAGCTATATTAAATAAAAAAACTATTTAAAATTTTTTAAAATAGCAACTGAATTTCATTTTTCGTTGCTAAATTAGCAACAAAATTGTATTAAAATTGTATTTGGTTGCTAATTTAGCAATGAAATTTCTATTCGGTTGTTATTTTAGCAACCGAAACTAAATTTCGTTGCTATTTAGAAACGAAACAAAATTTTGTTGCTATTTTGGAAACGAATTTTTTTAACCCATGTTATTTAGCAACCAAATTATTTTTTGTTGCTAATATAGCAACGAAAAATTAATTCCGTTGCTAAATTAGCAATGGAAGTTTAATTCCGTTGCTATTTTTCATTCCAAATTTTTTTCGCCAACTGTTAGCGCCTTATTTAGCAACGGTATAGTAATTCCGTTGCTAAATTTTGGCACTAAAAATTTCCTCCACTTTTAGCAACGAAAAGTAACCAAATATATTTCCGTTGCTAAATCTAGAAAGTTTAACCAATTTTAGTTTTCATTGCTAAATAGTAACGAAAATGCAATTCTGTTTCTAAATAGCAATGAAAATGCAATTTCATTACTAAATTAGCAACGGAATCAATTCCGTTGCTATTTTTAAATTTTCTTGTAGTTGGTCCCACCAATTTGTTATCGCTTAGTTCGGTCCAACATAAAGGTGTTCTACATTTTTTTCCATTTAGTGCTTCAAATGCCATCTTGATGCTGGACTGATAGTTGTTATTATAAATAAATTCTACCAATGGAAGATATTTCTCCCTATTTCTACCAAACTCAAGTATACAACATCTTAATGTATCTTTCAATATTTGTATCACTTGCTTGGATTGTCCATCTATCTGTGGGTGGAAAGTAATACTGTAATCCAAGCAAGTTCCCAATGATTTCTAAAGTTTTTACCAAAACCTGAATGTAAACAAAGGATCTCGATTTGAAATGTTAGAGATAGGAACACCATATAGCCTCACTAACTCATTGATTTAAATTTTTGCCAACCTGGTTAAGGGAAAATTCATTCTCACTAGTATGAAGTGTGCAGACTTTGTTAATCTATCAACTATCACTCAAATGGAGTCATGTTGCCTCCTGGTGAGTGCACATCCCGACATGAAGTCCTTGGTAATATATTTCCACTTCCATTCTAGTATAATAATAAGTTGTAATAAACTCGAAGGATGCCTTTACTTGCTGACATATTAGACATTTAGTCACAGTTTGCTATTTTCCTTTTCATGTCTGGCCACCAATAGGTTGCTTTTAAATCTTGACACATCTTGTTACTACCTGGATTCATGGCATATTTACTACTATGGGCTTCTATCAAAATGTTCTTCTTTAATTTTACATTATCTAGTAGACAAATCCTCCTTTTATAATATAAGCAATTATCATGATTAAAGGTGAAATCAATATCCTTCCTAACCTGTATTTGAGACATAATTGAGGTTAACCAGTCATCTTGCCTCCAGGTGGCTTTTACTTGCTATAACCAATCGGATTTTACTTGCATTTCAGCTACCAGTGCTCCATCTTAAGCGACATTCAGCTAAGCACATCAACTACTACATTTTCTTTACCAGGATGGTAATCGATTAAACAATCATAATCCTTTTTAAGCTCCAATAAACATCTTTGCCCCAGGTTGAGTTATTTTGGTGTTGGTAGGTATTTTCCAACTCTTATAATTGGTATAAATGTACCATTTTTTACCATACAGATAATGTCTTCAAATCTTTAATGCAAACACAATAGCTGCTAGCTCCAAATCATAGGCAGGATAATTTCTTTCATGTGTTTTGAGCTATCTAGAAGAATAAGATAACACTTTGCCTTCTTGTATGAGTACACATCCTAACCCATTTCAAAAAGCATCACTATAAATAGCATAAGGTTTACTAGAAGTGGATTGTGTAAGCACTAGTGCTTCAGTTTACATGTTTTTTATTAACTCTTCAAAACTCTTTTGACACTGATCAATTTACTCGAACTTGGCATTCTTCTATAATAGCCTATTGAGTGGAGTGGCTATCATAGAAAACCCTTTAACAAATCGTCGATAATAACTAGCTAATTCGAGGAAGCTTCTGATTTCTATAACATTCTTGGGTGGTTTCCATTTTAGGATGGCTTCTACCTTTTTAGGATCGACTTTAATTCCTTCTACTAAAACCACATGGCCAAAGAAGGTCACTTCATTCAACCAAAAATCACACTTGTTGAACTTTGCATATAGCTTTTTATCTCTCTAAGTTTATAGAACAATTCTCAAGTGCTTATTATGCTCTTTTGGAGTTTTTGAATAGACCAATATGTTATTGATGAATACCACCACAAAATGGTCTATGTATGGATGGAAGATTCGATTCATCAAATCCATGAAAGTTGCTAGTGCATTAGTAAGGCTAAATGGCATCTTCCATCCATACTCATAGCATCTATATCGAGTACAATAAAGAAAGCTTTGTTACATCTATTTCCCTAACCCGAAGCTGGTGATAGCCAAATTTTAAATCAATCTTTGAGAATACAGCTGCACCCTTCAGCTGATCAAACAAGTCATCAATTCTAGGTAAAGGATACTTGTTCTTCATGGTGACTTTATTCAGTTGCCTATAGTTAATGCACAATCAGAGTCACATGTCCTTCTTTTTCACAAATAATACAGGTGTTTCCCAATGTGATACACTTGGACGGATGAACCCTTTATCAAGTATTTTGTAAGTGAATTTTTAGCTCCTTCAACTCTATAGGTGCCATGTAATAAGGAGTTATAGAAATAAGAGCAGTGCCCGACATCACATTGATGGTAAACTCCACTTTCCTTTCTGGTGGCAACCATAATAAATCATTGGGAAGACATTAAAAAAGTCTCAAACCATAAGAACATCATTGATTTTTGGCTTTCCTTTTGTAGCTTCTATTATATAAGCTAACTAAGCCTTACATCTTTTTTGGATGCACCTATTTGCTACAGTAGCCAAGATGAAATTTGATGAGAAGTCAAATCTTTCATCCTCAGCTCTGATTTCTTGCCTTTCTAGAGTTTTCACCGTAATT
This sequence comes from Excoecaria agallocha, assembly GCA_037975025.1. Taxonomy (NCBI): domain Eukaryota; kingdom Viridiplantae; phylum Streptophyta; class Magnoliopsida; order Malpighiales; family Euphorbiaceae; genus Excoecaria; species Excoecaria agallocha. The sequence goes on along the minus strand of JBBPFJ010000361.1, from coordinate 93,777 downwards.
CTCTTCAACTGGCAATCCACTATCATTTAATATTTATGGAGCCAGTCCATCCCCAAAATAACATCGAACTTATAAAAAGGAAGCTCAATCAGGTTTGTAAGAAAAGTAGTTTATTGTGTTTTGATAGGGCAGTCTCTATAAACTATATTTACCAATACCTTATTCCCTAAAGGATCTCATTATGATATCTTATTCTAGTTGTGATTTAACTAAGCCTATCCCATATGCAATCTTAGTACTCAAATATGAGTGTGTGGACCTAGGATATATTAAAGCATAATTAGTGCATCAAATAAGTAAATTTACCTACAATGATGTCTAGAGCATCCTAGTTTTCTCTTGCTCTTATTGCATAAGACTGAGCAGTGTGTCATCTATCTATAGCAAGAGCAATTTGGGCACTAGTTCTAGTGGATGCAGCTCCACTGGGTCCACCTCTACCATAGCCCCTATATGCTGCAATGGTAGGTCTGCTAGCAGGTATAGCTGATGAAGTGGTCTATGCATGTGGACAATCTCTTTGTAAATGCTCTTTTGACTAGCATCTCAAATAAGCTTCATGAACTAAGTCCACCAATTTTAAGGTCCAAATTTCACCATTTACTATTTGTTTTAATGGCTTATTTTTAAGCCATTTGTCAAGTTCTTATACATTTCTACACTTCACTAGGCTATGCTGGTGTATGTAGATGATTATTCCTCATTTTATAATGACAAATGAATTGAATATGGCAATTAAGCCCTCCAATTAATTTAAATTTTGGTGTTTCACCATTTTTCTGAAATTAATATTTTGGTTGTCAGAATGCTCCAAAATTTTGCTTGGCTTGCACTAACATATCCAATATCACATGGTTAAAATTTCAAGTCATTCCCACATCATTTTAGTGTATTTTTGGCTTCAAAGGCAAAATTAATTGTTCTAAATCCAAAATTTCAAAACCGTCGAAAAAATTATTTTTCATTTCCAATGACTCATTTATGTTATTTCTAATAAGTTTATATGATCATAATAATTTTTGAAAGTCTTTAGACTATTCTAAGGCTTGGTCAAACTTATGGTCAACCGAATTCCAAGTACCAAATAAAAAATTCTCTATCTAATTTGAGGGCCTATATAAACTCAATTTGTACCACAAGATTTCATTTAACACTTATTTTCATATTTCAAAGTTAATTCAAACTGTCCATTAGGTCACCTGTCCTTTGATTTTTCTAGTCTGAGCACGTTTAACACTTAAGCATCTGTAAATTTTTTATGCTATACTACTGTAATCACTTCGATATTCGTCCTAAAATTACTATGCATACTGTACAATGTACCATGCATGTCAGATGAAATTTCAGGATGCTACGGTGGACGTGGATAAAACATAAAGTATAGGTTAAAGATGTAACCCATTTATTTAAAGTACAATAGTTGTAGAATATGTATAAAACTACATATTAGTTAGGAAATTTGTACAATTTTGCTTATAAAATGGATAGTTTATCTAGTAGAAAATTATGTGTATATTAGAATATAAAGTTAATGTCTAATAATACATGGTTTACAAATAGGTGCACACACACACACACACACACACACACATATATATATATATATATGATCGGTTATAAGTCTTTAGTAGTATTTTTATATCCCTTCTAGGGGGTGTTACATAAATGATGTGTATAATTAAAATTAATATTATAAAAGTGATGTCAAATAAGTTAATATGAAAGGTTAAATTGATGATTAAAAGTCCAAACAATAAAACCCTATATTGCATACATTATGTAAGTAAGAGTACAAATACATGCATATGAAATTTGGATGAATTAATGGTGGAAATAATTTATGCATGTTTAAAGGACAAAAATGAAACAAATAATTGAAGAAAATATATGAAATTTGGATGAATTAATGGTGGAAATAATTTATGCATGTTTAAAGGACAAAAATGAAACAAATAATTGAAGAAAATGAATAAGTTTGGATGGAAACATGTCATGGCCAAATTAATGAGTATGTGGAATTATTATTTACATATTGGCAAAAGTGGTATTAAATGACGAAAAGTGATGAATGATGGCCAATATGTGTGATGCATGAAATTTTGTTTAATACATTATGAGAAATTTATGTCTTGAAATAGAGGAAAGGAATGAAGAAAATAGTTTGCCCTTAGTAACTAGTAGTGAAACAAGAAGTATAAAATATAATTGGTAGTAATAGAGACATACAACGCTGTAGCAAGTAATGGCTACTTGCTTGAATAGGCTAATGGCAGTCTATATCGTTATACATTTGGTAATATATAGCTAGAGATATATAGTTGGCAATACACATATGAGATCATGGATTTGTATAGATTTGGACCTTTGGGGTCTTTATTCTTCACATTTAATTTGTAAGGGTTTCCACTAGAACTGCAAGGGGCAAAATAATAATTATGTAATCAATTGGTAAATTAATGGTAAAATAGTATTTGTGTCATTAATTGATAAATTAATGGCAAAAGAGTAATTATGTTACAATTGATAAATTAATGGCAAAATAGTAACTATGCAATCAATTTCATCTTACTCAGAAAATTGCCATTGTACTTCTAAAATGTATATGTTGCTATGTAATTACAAATTTGCCACTGATGTGTATAATTTATCTCTTATTTACAATTTCGCCATTGAAATTTCACTTTAACTCCAAAATTACCAATTTGGTCCTCAATATATCTTTTAATGCCAGTAATTATGATTTTACCCTTAAAATTCCAATTTTATCCAATAATCACAATTTTCCATTTTAGTATTAATTAATCGAGTAATTACAATTTTGGCATTAATTTATCAATTTTAGAGGGTAAAATTGTAATTTTTGTGAAAATAATTAATGTTAGTTGAAAAATGGTAATTATGCAAATAATTTGGAATTTTAATGATAAAATCGTAATCTTGTATATAAATAAAAACCTAAAGGGCACAATAATAATTTTAGCATTAATATGGAATGTAAATGGCAAAACCATAATTTTTAGTCACAAAATTTTAATTATGTCATATGACAATAATAAATGAAGAAAAACAATAATATAGAGTTAAAAAAAAAAGAAATAAGGGAAAAGTAGAAATTAAAGCTGGGAAAATAAGAAAAAAAAAATTAATAACCATAAAATTTAGTTAATTGTGCAAAAATTAAATGCATGTTAGAAATTAAAGAAATTGTGTGTGAAAAATTAATTGAAGTGAATTTTATTCAAGTACAATAGATTGATTTTGAATTGCATGCTTGTGTGTATGCTTGAAATATGTTCGTTTAAATATCAATCACTAGATATTTTATACCTAGCGCATAGTTATTTGCTCCACAGATATTCCATTTGAGCATATAGGTGTGCCAAGAAGGGACAGGGCATTATATTAAAAATTGGAGCCTTAAGGTGGAAGAAGAGAAATTTTATGATTTATTTAATATGGCATGTATATGGGCACAAGACTTTATATGGTTGTTGTAACAATATTATGTATGCAAATATTATCTTTTTGTAACTGAGGAATTATATGTGTATATGGAGATATGATGGTGGCTATTATGTTTTGGTGGTTGTTGCTTGCTGATGGTATATTGTGATGATATCGAAGGTTGAAGTGGTTGTATGTAAAATTTTGGGAGTGTTTGAATTTTGAATAGACGGGAAGGGATGGGAATAGTTGCAACTATTATGCTGTCGAAAATTTACAAGATAAATATGATGAATTAATTATTATTTGAATGCAAAAAAATAAAATAAAATTTACCACCAAGTTCTTAAGAAAATATTAAGTTGATGAGGTTTTAAAGATAATTAAGATAAGACACTAATTTTTTTAATGCCAATACTCCAACCAATGTTCGGATATAAATTGTTAGAAACTTGACCGTTTCTTTATAGACACATAGTATAGCTTCCCTTTTGAACACACATGGCCATTTCTGTCACACATAGACTTGGCCTTGTGATCAAATAAAATTTGCCTTGTTGAATTCAATTTGTCTAGTTGAGTGATATCTGTCACTATAATCTAGAATGGTAAATCCTCTATTGATGTGCTATACCCAATCTCTAAACTTTGAACATCTCGTGGTGAACTATAAGTAATAAAGTTAAAGTATAACACTTGGCATCACATAACATCAAAATCAATAAAACAATCCATCAAAAATCAACAAAAAAAATTTACCCATTCCGTTTTTAATTCTTGCCAATTTCATTGTGCATGTGGGACCAATATTTTCATCACAATATTTTAAATGCGGAATCTAGGGGTGAGCATTAGGTAGGTTCGGTTCGATTATGGACTGAACCGATTGAACAAAAAATCGAACTTCAGGAAATATAGAATCCGAACCGAAATCGAACTTTGTAGAATCGAGAACCGAATGAACCGAAATAATTTCGATTGGTTCAGTTCAATCGGTTCTGGATCATATTTGGGCTTTTTTTAATTGAGCTTTTAACCTATATGGGTCCATAAATTAAATTAATTTATATTCAACAAAATAAATTCATTTAAAATAACTAAAATTAAAATAATATACATAAATTTATTATATTATATCTATAATAAATACTAATCAAACTTATATTAAAAAAATATACTACCAAAATAATATTTTAAAAAATACATTCAAAGTATGGATTAGGCATAATAAACTAATAAAAAAACAAAATTAGTTACGGTATAAACTAAACTACATTGCCTACAAAATACTGCAACTTGCCACAATTATCTGCATTTTTTATTATTATATGTGATTAGAATTTTAATTAATTAATGATCCTTAAGTTCAATTTGGTCATGCAAAGTTATGGAAAAATATTTAAGTAAATCACGGAAATTTATAGAAAAAACGAGTTTTGGGTTACCGAGCGAGTCACGTGAAATTAATTAATTAATTTAATTTAAAATGATTATGAATCCATTAAAATATTAATAAAATAAAATAAATATAATGAGCTGATAGAGTTATTTTTTTCTTCAATTTTCCTGTTCCGGTGGATTTTGAATTAAAGGAAGAGAAAATACGAACAATTTTCTTACAAAGAAAAATCAAATTTGCAGTCTATGATTCATCGTCTTATTATCAGATAACAAACCAAAGAGATAAGAAATTAAGAACTCAAAAGTGAAGTATAATTTCATTTACTTTGTACATAAATCAAGTCTAATTTCATTTACTTTATTAATAGTCCACAGCATTGCATTCAATAATTTATATCATTTTTAAATAAAATTTAAAATTACGTGATATTTATTGACTATTTTTAACTTTCTCTATTATATGCTATTAAAATTTAAAAAGGTTATTTACATTTTGAATATTATGTATTAATACTAATTATTTTAAAATAATAATTATGCATGAATGATATAATTGGTAAACTATTAGTAAAATTGTATATGATAACCATCGATTTTGTAGGGGATAGAATATTTTTAATGAAGTTTTTTGTGTTTTTAAGAAAAAAAAATGGAGATTGCATAGCACGAGCAGAATATACAAATATTGACAACAAATTATGAATAAATTAAATATTTATTATCATACATTACTTTATTATGATATTTATATGCCACTGTCATTATTTGGAGTCATTTTTATAGTTTCTATATTTATATTTAATTTTGTAGTTGTAAAATATGAACATTAATCATCTATAAATTTTTAATAATAATTATATATCGCTTATCTTTACTTAATTCTTTTTAAGTATTGTTGTATTTCGTATTCATATATGTACCGATATAGATATGTGTGTCCATATTTATACACTATGAGTTTTGATACGTGATATTAAAACAACTAGATAGGTGGGAGAGACAAATTTTTTCAATTTTAAAATATAAATAATACTATTATAGCAACCGAGACATTAAAATTGAAATTATCATTTTTATCTAATATCAAAAGCAAATTTGTACTTTTAAATTTAGAAAAAAAATAAAATGCGTTGTCCATCAAATATAAATCCTAAGTGAATTTCAACCAAAATTATTATTATTATTATAGAAACCTCCAAAATTAAGATGGCTTCTATAAGGTTTCAAAAAAATGGCTTATATATAAAAAAACTTATTAGATGGCTAATACTAGTAAAGTAAAATTTAGGTAAGAAAGTAAGAAACTATAACCTTATTAATTATTATGTATTAAACTACTTTCGTAACAGGAAACAATAATTATAAATTTATAAGCTAGATGTAGAAGTTAAGCACTCAAATTTAATGTCTTGTGAAAGAAAAATTAATTCATTACTATCACTCATATTGCAACAATAAAACAACTAACCAGAATTTTTTAAAGATTTACAATAATAATATCAATAAAAGAAAATAGTCGATAAATATTCCTAAATAAGAATAACGATAATAAATAATAAGACAGTAGAAAGGAAACAAACCAAAAATTCCCCCCACAGAAAGCACATTGGAAAAAAAAATTGAAGTAAAAAAAATAAAACAAAAACCATATATGCCATTTGTGAGAATTAAATACAGAACCTTGAGGAATTTGTTTCTTTTTGCACAATCAATCACCATCAATCCAACTTATCATCTCTGAAATATTAATACTATAAAATATATATGTATAAAATTTCGATCGGTTCGATTCCTTCGATTTTTCAATTTCAAGAACCGAACCGAATAAACTGATTTTTAATTTTGATTCAGAATCAAACGAATCAAAAATCAAAATAATCAAACCAAATAGACCAAATTTAATTCATTTCGATTCGATTTTCGATTTTAATTTCGGTTCGGTTCCGCACACCCCTAGCCGAATCAATGAGTCTGAGGGTCACATGCTCTACTTTTACAAAAGTTGCGTGCATTTGCAGTTATTATTCGTAAAATTGATAATTATAAATGCTCAATATATTATTATTATTAAAGTTTAGTTATTTTAATAAATTATAAAGTCAAATTTTGTTTTCTATATATGTATTAAGCTATAATGAGAAAATTGAGGAAAAGAAATAACAAGTATTTCATCTGTCCCAAAATAGTAACAATACTTTTTTTTTAATCCGTCCCAAAATATAAACAGTACTATTTTTATCCATCTGTTAACCTGTGAAATACCTATATAATTTACAAAAATCTACAAATTTGCCTTCAATTTTTTTTATTTCATTTTCAACAAAAACTTAAAATATGTATTTAATATTTATGTTTATCTCTCCATTATACTAGGCACCATTATCAAAGACTCAAAAATAAAAATTTAACATCCACTTATCAAAATAATTTATGGTAATTTTAATTTTCAATCCTCATATGGTACTAATAATTATTTTATTTTTGTAATAATAAAAGAAAATATTTAGTAAATCCTACGTGAAATTATGTAAAATAATAATAAAAATTATTTTTTAAATTATGCAAAATAGAAGTATTTTTAAATTATGTAAAAGCACCAATATTAACGCATCAGAAGCCCCGGATTTTCATAGAGGAAACCGTTCACCATTGGTCTAGGGCTTCTTCTTCTTCTTCATTTTTTTTAACGACTAATATATAATGTCCCGTTTATCCCCCAAAATTTTCCCGCCATTTCTGTTCTGCTCACAAGCTCATTGAAGTATGCAATTTTTCCACGTAGGGTCTCAATATTTATTTTTTTCTCTCTAAAATGGCGGTCCTCGACTGGATGCATCACACACTCATTCAATCGCTGATGACCCGCGGCCCACTAAAGGAGGACGACTTCCACAAGATCTTCGCCGGCGTCGCTAAGAAAAACCCACGTAAGTAATGTTCCCTTTTTTAAAAAAGAAAATTGAAAATTACGCAGACTTGTTTTAGTGTTTGCAAAATTTAGGCAAAATTTGATCAATTTTTCTAGTGGAATTTGGTGCAAAATTGTGTGTTTGTTTGAGCTTATTATATATGAATTCATCGATGCAATGATATAGTTTGTATAATTTTGCCTTTACTTAGTATCTATTGCTTTTCTTTACCTAGTCTCTGTTTGGATTTTGCACTTAATCCATAATTCTGAAAAATATGTTTTCTGATATTTAGCCAACAATTCTTTCATTTTTTTTCAATCAATTCTGAAAAGGTGCTTGCTTTTGTCTAGTTGTTTCACATGTACAGAAATGGCAATTTTGGTGATAATTCTTTTGTGAATGATGCGATTCTATATAGGGAAGAATGAACGTGATTTCAATGATTTCCTGTTGACAATAAATAAGGAACTGCTGTATGTTCAAATGGAGTTGCGGGGCTGTAGAAATCAAAATGATGGTCAAGTTTGTTATGGACTTGTCAACAACGTATCCGATGAACAATCCAAGCTTGGAACTAAATACTCTGTTCTGCAGATTGCGTTTTTTAAGTGTATAGTAAGTTATTTGGTATGTTCATTTTTTGCTGACTCTACATAGTTGAGGAAATTTTACTCATTTTATTAGTGGTACTGGGGAGATGCAGTGGATACCACACTACCATACATTTAATTCACCTGTCTTTGATGAATATGTCTTTATGGTAGCTATCTTTTTAGATTTCTATGTGGAAGTTACTCAATTTGAAAACGAATTTGTGTATGTAGATTTGCATACGGCCATAGACATGGTTGTAATTTTCAGAACAAGCTGAAGTTATGGTTGTGCCCTATTATTGAATTATATTTGTCAGGCAGTTGAATTATGTTTTCTGTTTTTGGAAAATATCTTTTAATGGGAGATCCCCCTGGACACAGGTTTGAAATTGAATTACAGCAATCTTATATTGTTGCTATTCATCTAAGCAGAACTTTTTTTTTTTTTAAAGAAAGTAAGAATTGACTTGGTAATTTCTAGTTATTTATAGAATGTAGATGGCTGCATCTATATTCTAGTAATGTATTTTTTTTTTGTT